>OMNV01001293.1:7074-17627 GCA_900303265.1 Brotula barbata | reverse complement strand
CCCTCCCTCCTGACAAAAGCCTGCTTGGCGTCTCCATCATTTCCTGTGACAGCTCCTCTCCTCCTCACAGTGTACAACACATGGAAACATAAAACTGATGTGATGTTTGAGAGATCTCAACTCATGAAAACAAATTTCCATTGACAAGGGTTGATAGATAAGTGGTGAGCCTATCATCAAAAGCTCTCAATCAGAGGTGTTTGAGGTATTTCTCCTTCCAATTCAAAACTCCTCTGCCAATGTTAGCGGATTATTTAATTTCTAAAACTCCTACACAGCTGATATGTCATCATCTGAGGCCAAACAGCTTGTAGCAAAAGCCTTTTTTGTTGTTTTTTGCCTTTTTTTGGAAGAACTGAAAGTCTGAGGGGCCAAATCGCATCAAAGTAGTTCAAAGCCACAATCATGAATAGCAGCCAACAAGTTTATTACCACTGAACATTGTCCTCGTTTGATCATCCTGTCCAACTAAAAGAGCCTTGGGTCCCTCTGGAACTTGGATGTTATGATCACTGAAACAAGATTTCAAATGAAAACCACCTCAGGAATATATGACCTCACTAAAATAACAAGCTCATTGCATTATGGGTCAGGCTAAGAGCTTATCAATCAACCCTGTAGATACACCAAGATTAAATGTTTTTGCTACTATAGACAAGTTATATGTGAGGTTTATCAACCATTGTTAATTATTATCATCTATATCAAATGAAAAACACCTCAACAATGATATAACCTCAGTAAATATCATACACCTAGCTCACTGTATTGTGGGTTGGGCTCAAAATGAAAAAAAAACATTGACAATGTGCGTAAACTGAATAAATAGCTTATTAAATTGATTATAACCAGTTCAAAAGTAGAAAAGCCCAGTTTTATACTTTTTCCTAAGACTTTTGACATTTTTATACCTTCCCCACAGATTTAGGACTTTTTTTGTTATATTATATCACAATACATATATTACATGACCTGTGAGTCCTCCATTGAGTCTTGATTTGTGACTAGGCTGTCTTGACTTTAAACTTGAATTGTGTACTAGTGACTCGTCTATTGCAGAATATTCAGAGGCCTGTGACTATGTTGCATTATCTACATAGCTGTTCTTACCTGAACTAACACAAAGAACCTCTTCTTCCATCGTTTCCACACATTTTTCCCGATGGCCCACAGATACCTGTGTGATGCCACACAAACAAACATAGAGATATTCTAATACTTTCAAAATGTACAGCATATCAATAAAATGTTTCAGGCTTGTTTGGCACGTATCAAAGGTGACAGAGTTTCCTGCAGCCGTCAAACAATGATGCTTCACTTTTTGGTGTCTGCTTCCCCCTGCTGGGATAATAATGTCACTGCAAACAGGTTTTGCTGTTCGTCACCTCCATCTCTTATGTCTGATCTGATTAGAGTAAACCGACTGGAGCCATTGTGTGTCACAGTAAGCTGTAAATACATTAAAAGTAAAATATCGATTGATGAGAGTTTCCCGTACAATATTATATGGTTTTTTTTGTTCTCTTTCAAATTTGACTCTTTGTGACCCTGGTAACATCTGTGTGGGGTTGTGTGCATGTTCTCCTCATGTCAGGCCTGGAAAAACAGCAATTCTCTCCGATACACTGTTGACATTCAGTAAGTGTCAGAAAGAGTTGTAAGTGGATGCTTAAAAAATGTCTATAAATGCCAAGGATAGAAAATATTCAAGAATCTTTTTTTAAAACCTTGGAAAATACTAAATATACAGTGAGATGAATGTAAAGTAAATTATTCCAGAGTTGGTATCACTTTATCTTCACACTGAAGATAAACCGATGGCATCGGATGTGGGCTTTTGTTATTCAATAACCTAAGAACCTGCTACGCCTGCTTTTGTCTGTTTTGGTCTGCCATGCTCTGCCTTGGGCCCTCCCCCGTCTCTACCCCAGATGCTCCTGTCACTGTAAATAAACCAACGTGACCAAGGTGAAAGGTGTTATCCTGCATAGGTTTGCAGCAATGCAGCATGAGGTCTATTTTTTTTTGCTTTCCCATACATTATACATTCTGTCTCACCCAGCATGTCCCAGAACAAATTAAAGCGCAACATTTCAAAAGATCTAAGCCTGATTTAGCTAATTACAGATGATGAATATGCAGCGTTGGAGGAGCAGAAGGACTGTTGTGGAAAAATATGTGTAATAACAACTGGTAACAACTAGTGAGCAGTACATCATTGTCTTCTCTGAATTTAGCAACGCACGTGTATAGTCCATGCAGTCACAAACTTAATGTGGAAATTGACGTCACAAGGAGACATGAGAGTCCAGGACATATCATATCTTCTTTGTGCAGAGCCACTTACCCACAGTGCTTCATGTTCTGAGGTTTGTCCATGCGAACAGCAAGTTTGATCTTTAAGTCGTTGTCTGGGCAGCCTTTGGAGACCGTCATTTTGTGGAGCTCAGACTGTTTGGGGCTGTTGGGTGTTGGGTGTAGCACAACCTGCGAACAAAATGGCAATCATCAATTTACATGAATCAATGTTACAAAATATAAAGGCCTGACATTTCTATATTGTGACAATGGGGGGAGCTTGGAGTCTCCATTTAGATAGTGAGCAATGTGGAAACTTGTGTTGCTGTCTAGTTGCCAACATCTAATTGTTTAAAGTTGAAGCTGATTGTCAGCTGACTGTTCTAGTACTTGGTGGGGAAGGCTGACAAGATGTTCCTGTGTAACCCGAGTGCTTACATGTCACAAGTTCAGTCATTTTTTTCAAGTAAATTTTGTCCTCATTTAGCACTTTGTGATTATTTTGTTCGAAAAATGCTCTGTAAACTAAATTATTATTATCATAACAGCTAATAGTATGAATCAAAGTTTGCTTACTTGCGACAGACCAAGATTATGCAAATATAAACAGGTTTAATCATGAGTGACACCTCAGCATGCACTCAAACTGTTATCGCCAATGTAGCACAGACACAAAATGCAAATGTAGAGAGAGCGATTGGAGTTTGTTTCCTATTTCATATTCTTGCATTTATCTTATACCCTTGTATTTGAAAACTGATGAGACATAATCATTTCCATTCTTGTACATATGTATAAAAGGTTGCATTTACTCTGGCTACTCTTAAAATGACAAATTTGTTTTATCAATGAATTGTGAAGGCAAGGCAGGTTTCAGTTCAGACACAGGACAATTCAAAGTGCTTAAAAAACACATAAAAACACGAAAAGGCCTCCAGACGAAATGTAAAAGCAAAGCAATATAAATTACAAAAATTTTAACATTAAAAGAAATTAAAGAGTTCAACTGAAACTAAAAATAAGATAAAACTGATGAAAACAAGACAATGAAGATTACAGTGCAGTGTAAGATATTGATCAAAGCCATAAAATCAACTTAATAAATGGCAGCGGCATACCGAAAAATCTTCAGCCTTGATTTAAAAGTTCTGAGAGTAGGAGCGGACCTGAAGTTTTCTAGGAGTTTGTTCCAGATATGTGGGGCATAACTGAACGCTACAGAAAGCAGCCCTCTCCCAGGCTGGATGGTTCATAACGAAGCAGCAGATCAGATGAATAACGAAGAATAATTTCAGCTGCTCTCCATTAACAATGAATTATTTATACAGTATACTGCACTCTACTTGTTGTGGAGTCATTAGCGGTGAATGGTCAACTGGGTTGACCAAAGCCATCACTTTTTAATAATTCATTTGAGGTTCTCTTTTAACTATACTGAAAACAACTATCATATCTCAATTTTGCTTAAAAATAAAAATACAAATACTTTTATGTAAATGTTGCGGGGGTTTTTTTTTTACCTCAATGCAGATTAATGCAGCAAAATCATCTGCACACGCACACATTCAAAAATGACAATTTTTTATTTAAATCAATTCTAATTTTATTAATGTCATATTTTATTTTAAAATATAAATATAAAAATTACATGACTGTCATACAGAAACTTTTTATATTTTGGCTTATTTGAGGTTTCATAAGTAGTTCAGCCCACCTGCCAGAAGAATATGTACCTGATGTATGCTTTTATTACGAAAGTGATACAATTACTTCCATTGCTCAAAATAAAACATCAGTGGATTAATCGATGAGTTGTTCAATGACAAGAATATTACACTTTTCAACAGTTAATTAAGTTTTGAGCCTGACAATACATGAGCAGCGCTATAACATTTTAGTGAAGCAACACAATGCCGCAGTTGAGGTGATTGCAAGATGTTGAAGAACTACCCAATGTTATGAGTGCTCAACAGGGGTGAGAAACTAGCAGCATCTTCTTTATGTAAATCATATGCATCTCAGAGAAAAAATTATGAGTGTGTGTTACAACAGAGTTAAGACAGTTTCCAGCAAGTTGTGTTTTACCCGTCCCAGCTCTTTGTCCTCCAGTGCCAACACTCCTGTGCTCTCAGTAAACAGCTTCACTTTCACAGCTGGTAATGGCTGAGTTGTGGTGAAGTCACCTTGGGTACCCCAACTACAGAGAGAGAGAAATTCAACCACTGGACTTGTATCTAACATGGCTATCAAACGCTATTACAAATGCTCCATGGATCCATAAGGGCACACAAATGGATAAATATTTGATAAGACCGAATATTTGAATGAAAATTAACGTGAAATCATGACATTTTGTTAAAAAAAATTAAAAAATACATTTAACTGACCACAAAACACAATGTAATCAGTATCATTAAATTTGAGTTGAGTTGAGTTGTGGTCCATTACATATGTGAAGCAGAAATCCTAAAAGGGAACATATGTGATATGCAGCCAGAGGGTCTCATCGTGTGAAGCACTCCTACACTTTTCCTGTGGAGCTGCTGCGTTGTTAATGGGAGACCGTAATGATGTTTCCGCGGTCGAAATCTATTTAACATCCCACACACCCTCCCATCCTCTACTAAGGAGAGGAAACAAAAAAAAACTACAGATGCACTCAGAGAGATGCTACACCCAGGCCTCGTATTTCAAGAGTATTGTGGTATAATAAATGACTTGAGAGCCTACACGAGCAAACAGCTGGACTTCACACAGTGAATACATGGGAACAGCCAGCAAACAATGCAGGCTGGATGGATGCAATGGAAACCTACTCACCAAAAGATCTTTTTACCAGGAATGTCTTGGTTGATATAACATCTTCTGTAGAACTATTTTTGCTATTACTTTATTACCAGTTTTTGATAATAATAATACTTATTTGATAATAACATTACTTTGTAGGCTAGTACAATCGCAGCACCACAAGCTATGCTTGCGTCCTCTCCCCTTTTATCAGCATGAAATGTAAACTGTTTGTGAAGACATAGGAAAATCTACCAGTGGTGGCAATATTCTACACAACAACTAAAGGACATTGTTCTGTTGCTGTTGTTGCTACCGAGGTTTTGTTGTGCTCTCTCTGCTGTAATCTCTTAACAGAAATGAAAAACTTTTGAGGAAACCTGTGGAATGTAATTGAACAGGCCCCGGAAATATAGACACCAAAAGTGTTTGATTAGTAACACTTGGTGGTCATCTCTTTTGGAGCAATACATTCAGTTCAACAGTAGATGGCAGTCTGTACGGTAGGCCTGCGTCATGTCATATCTAAAATACTGATATATTTATTTTGATGATGTAAATCTGTCGTATCATAATACGGATGATATTGTGGCATAATGACATGAGGACATTGCATTCATAAGAACACGAAAGTAGCACCACTTGTTCACAATGAACTTCTTTCAGTACCTATGGTAAAAGAACAGACTGAACACCAATAAAACATTGAGCATTATTATTTTTTTCATAATAAGATAATTATTGTCAACGCAACTTTTTCCTGAAATAGTGTCATATCATTTTAAGGATACACACCTCCAGTGTACAGTTTTCATTTAAGGAAGTCAATCAAGTACTGAGAAAGCTTCAGTTTATCACCACTATAGATAAGCAGACCTTTGTGTGTGTGTGTGTGTGTGTGTGTGTGTGTGTGCGTGTGTGTGCGTGCGTGTGTGTGTGCACGCGTTGCATACGTGGGTTTAGAGGCCTCTGCCTGGTCCGTCTGCAGTTTGTGTCCTCCTTCCACCTCCATGGTGCAGTAAACAATCCTATTTGGAGCCAAAGACTTCAGACCCTGGACCTCCATTATCACCACCTGACAACACACACACAAACACAATTTCATGATTTTCATGTTATTTACATACCAACTGACAATGTTTGTTTCCATGTATGTTTGGTGAACAACGTTGAAAAAAACAACAACAGACAAATAAAATGTTTTTCATATCATAGTAAAAATATTATAGCACAACACATTTCTATTTGTGAAAACACAAGATCCTTTTAGCTTTTATTGTGGTGTGCATTACTTCTTTCTCCCTACTGTCGAAATAATAGCAATGGCTTAAATACCTACAGACCAAAGTGAGCACCAAATATCTTCAGAATGCTACAGTATACAAAAAAAGTGTCAGTGACCCACTTCAGCATCCATTTTATTTGCTAACATATGTGCAGTCTACATTTCTTGAATGCAGCGTCCAAAACATCCGAGAGCTGTAGGCAAGTGGGCAGAGAGCATGTGTGTACATCGACTGATGTAAGCAGATGATAAAATTTGCTCCACACAGACCAGAGTGATACACTGCAAGACTAAAATAATGGAAAGATGGAGAATCAGGGTTCACATATATTTTTCACGTTTGCCTAATGCAGCCAAAGCACACATCATAGTTTGATTTGTAGTAATTAAGTTAGTTGGTTTACATAAAATTTATATAACAAGGGTGTTATATGTCACATTTTAGTCAAAATATTTTTCCATCATAAATGACATTCACACCGTAGCCTAATCATGAAAAAGAGCACTGTCTCCTTCACGCGATCTGTAAAAGACATTCAGGTTTGAATCAACGCATGCCCTCCAGATGACCCAAGACTACGTTACTATGGTGACGCACATTGACACCGGGGATTTGCCAAGGCCCCTTTCTTGATTCCAATCGAACTGTAGCCAACAGAATCATATATCACGAACAAACAACTTTTCATCACAAGAAGAAAAAACACTTTGTGTTTGTTTGATCCACTTTTCCAAGCATGGTAAAAACTATTTTCATGACTCATAAGTTTTGTGACCGAATGAAACCTGCAAAATCACCGCAAAAAAGTAACAAAACTACTCACAGGTGTTAAAATGAAAACTGACTGTGTTGGAACAGCTCCATCTTGGAAAAAAAAAAGACAAATTTTAGTTTGGCTCTTCAAAGGCAATATTTGATATTAACAGAATCTTTTCCTGTAATAAAATAATTACTAACTTTTCTGTATGTATAATGACTACAATATTATTACAGCATAAAGTTTAGTACGACTTTAAGATCACACATCCCTGTAGCAACTTCTTCCCTCCGCCTCCCTGGTGTAATTGGCTTTCCAGAAGATGAAAAATATGTTGACAGTGATTTTTAATGTCCCCCAGCACGTCCTTCTTACCACCATCTGCCTTTGTCAAAAAAATCCTAGGAAAGCTTCCGTTGTATTTGCAATTTTCTCACCAAATCTAACCCAGTGGTTCACAATGTAAAATTCAGTGTAGAGTCAGTGCAGTACAAAGGGAGGCTGCCAGTCTGCTTGGCAACACTCATGTTTGTTTTTAGTGGCTATGTTAATATCTGAGAAATGAATATGGTGATGATTAGTGGACTATAAAAAATAAATAAATTTAAAAAAACTACATGGATTATTCTTGGTTCTGCAAGTGTTCATTTTTTCTCACCCACATTTTGTCTTTATTTCCCAGCGACAGAAAAAAGACAATGGTGAAAAATGGAAACAAACTTTTACATGCCAATACACTTCATATTCAAGCTCTCATTTTTGTACCCTCATAATACAATTGTACGTCATATTTTGAAAGACAGATCTGTTTTGCATCCATAAACATCCTGTATGTCACAAATAAATGGGTAATTAATTCTTCACTTTCAGATTTAAAGGAAAATCTTTTCTTCATTAATTTTTCTAATTTATTGAGAAAATAGACATTACAATGATGATTACAGATTCATTATACATTTTAAACATAATAAAAAGTTCCAATTCCATCAATCCATTCTCTATACTGACCTGTCTAGAACATAGGCTGGAACATATCCTAGCGGTCATTGGGAGAAAAGAGTTGCAAAAACAGTTACGGTGAGGTTCAAAAGTTCTGCCTGTCAGCAGAAAGTCTTATGGACACTTTATCTCATCGTCCCGAATTCAGCACACAATTTAGCAAAGATCACTACATCTTATAGCACCATAGGCTGCACAGGTTTAAAATCTGTGCTCAAACGTAAACATGCACAAACACACACCGTCCCCATGTATGTACTTTCCACTGTGACTGCACGCACAAGTCGCTGTTCACCAACACCCCAAACACCCCTCCCTAACTGTGTCAATAGAGGACTGGAGAGGAATATAATGAAACAGAATAAAATATAAAATAAAAACTTGTGGCTCATGGGTACAGGAGTTTCTTCTGCTACCCAGTAGTCAAATATGATTACTAACTTCTACTCCACTAACCTCAAGGGTGAAGGACAGGACCACGTCGGATTTGGAGAGGGTGTTCTCGTCCTCCTGTCCCATATCCATGATGGAGGTGTTGTGACCTCGTTTGAGCTTCTGGAGCTTGAACTCTCCTCCCTTGGACACGGGCATGCTCTCTAGGTTGGCCATCAGCAGATTCACTGAAGAACGAAGCTCCTCGACGTACATGGCCTCCATCTCTCTGGATGAGAACCTGGGGAACCGACCACCCTGCTGAAAATGACAAAACAGTGACACCCTTATGTGCTCATCTCATCTCATATACAAGTCAGGAAGACACCAAATAAGCAAACCTTTCACTCATTCATCCTCCTATTATCTGTGCATCTATTAGAATCCATCCAACCACCAAACCTTTCATCCAATCATATCTCTCGTTACCCTGGCGATCTGGTCTGCCATCTGTAGACGTCCATCCAGCTCTCTTCTGATTTGTGCTGCCTGTTCGTCAGGATTATCCAACTGAGGAAACAAGGACACCACCCACACGTTATGGATTATTAATCATATCATGAGGACCACAACATTCTGATCATATTGATCAACAAAGAAGAGAGAAAATATCTTTTTAACAGAGGAACAAAATGTAAAAATTATCAGTTTACACTTCAGTACCAAAATAATTAATCCTGCTTCTTCATCATCTTCTATGTCCATTCTAGGCTAAGCTGTTCATGTTTTTTTTCATGCCAACATCAGTTCTTGTAATTACATGGAACAGGAAACCACAACTAGAATAAGGGTTAACTTTCTGCCTCATTCAAGCAGAGTTTTAATGCTAAAATCACAATTATAAGATCAGTTATAGTTTTACATCTAGTATCTTTAACTGTAATTTTACACTTATGGTTGGGTAGAGGGTGGAGGTCAGAGAAACCTTGCCTTATATTAAAGTGCACCCCTGCTGTGAGGTTCCCACACAGACCCGTCATGTTGTGACAGTTGTGGCAGGATGGCCCTCCTGGACATCTAGGACAAGCTGGAGGACAGGTGGACTGTTTTGATTAATGTACTGAGCCGAGTTCCTCCACTGACACGCTTTCTGCTTCACTAAACAAGAGACAGTCTGAGCCTGTTGTCATGGCAACAGGTCTCCCAGCCGGCTTCTGAACAGCCATTTTCAAGGAGCGTGTCACACACTCATAAAAACACACATACACGCAGGCGCGCACTCACACACACGCACACACACACACACGCACGCACGCACACACACACACACTTTGCCAGTCTTATCATTTGGCTACATACGTGCCTGGCTAAACAATACATCAAAACAAGGCTTTTATTGTGAAAAATCTGTAATAGTGGAGCTTGGTTTGTATTAGAATAATTATGAAAATACATCTAGTAGAGTTCACTGGAATGTTTCTGATTTTTTAATCCTCATTTAATTCGTTTTTCAGTTTTTCTGGACATTTGGAAAATCTAACATTTTCTACCATATAAAATGTTCTATTTGTTTGAATGAAATTCTTCTTTCATTGAAACTTTTGGAGGAGCAAGGGAGAGAGGATATTTTTTTGTTTGGTTTTCCCAAAATATATCTTAAACAATACAACTTCTTGCAGGATATACTTTATATCCACTTTCTGTCAAGTCATTGAGATAATACATTCCAGCTCTGCCACCATTGCTCAAGGACAATAATTCCATTAATGATTAGGCTGAAATATTTGTCTGTCTTTGAAACATTCAAAGAAACATTCTATTTTCTCTTAAGAAAATTATCTAGTTACCTCAGGTAAACATTTGAAAAATAATAATATTGTAAATCATCTCTCAGTATTTGTGGGAAAAATATTCCAGGACTGTGAAAATGTGGAAATACAAACAAAAAGTTAAAAAGTAGTGATTTGGTGTTATAGAGTTAATTTGAGAATATTCTGGAAAATAAACTAAAAAATCTGAAATCATAATATCAAAAATGTGGACAAAGAAACTCC
>OMNV01001292.1:8950-91761 GCA_900303265.1 Brotula barbata | reverse complement strand
AAATATAATAATAATATATATATATATATATATACATATTAATATTTTACTGTTGCCTGTGTTAAGTGCTTGTGTTCTTGTCTCAATAGTTGGGGGAAAAAGCCTTATAAGCATGTCAGTCAAATAGTTTCCAACCTGCTTTCTACCTCTTGTTTCTCAACATTTCTCTTACTGAAGGACTTAAAATCATTGCCAGAGGATCAGAACCATATTCATATCAACACAATCGTTAAATTATTATTTGATTTTGTCTGTGTCTCTGAGCCATAACAGTAAAGATGATATGTTAAACAGAAATATTTAGTATCCATGCCACTTATCTGTGACATGGATAAGCGGTATAGATAATGGATGGATGAATGGATTGAACTTTAAACGTACATAGGCCAGAAATCAAGAACGCTTTGTACCATCAGCTATGCTGAAATGATTCATTGCCTTGACAATCAGAGATACCTATAAAAACATGCACTATCCAAAATCTAGTTATACAAAATTTTGTAGTGGCAGGCAAAAAACTAACAAGTTAAGTTAAAAGAAAACAAAACAGTAAGGGTGATCAACAGCAGGGAGAGAGAGAATGTGGTTTTTTTCTGCCCATCAGCTTATAGGAGGGAGGAGTTACTCTGCTGTACGTGTGTGTCGTGGGAGGAGTCAGGGTAGAGGCAGTATGTGTGCTTGTGTCTGTGCATGGGGGAGTGCGATAGAGAGAGAGAGAGAGAGAGAGAGAGAGAGAGGATTTGTGGCATGTAGTTTGTCAGCTGTCATTAGGCACAGATGACACACAGGGAGGTAATCTCACAGGGAAGAGAGGGGAAAACAAAACAAAATGAGTGAGTGACTGAGTGCTCGTGTGTGTGTATTTTTTATCGTCGCTTTGAGTTGAGTGTGTATATGTTGTAAAGAGCAGTGTGTCAGCCTGGCCGGCATTGGAGAGTTAGCCAGCTCTGAGCTGGTTATGGACTGGTTTGACCAAGCCAGAGGTAAGGGAAACCACACTATTATTCTTCTCATAATGAGACGTTTGTACTTTTTGTCCATGTATGTTTAAGCTTTATTCACACGTGGAAATGAAGAGTTTGATTTATTCCTTGTTAATCAGTATGTAGGTCTTCTAACTGCTGTGCTCGGAAATGATTAGATGTTATTGATACAAGTAAATGCTGTAAACCACACAATTAGAAATCATTAGTGATTACTTTGCGAATAATAAGAGACTTTTAGAGAAATTTTCAGACGGTCCAAACTACGTTTATTATTTTGATGATGTGGTTTGATGATCATAGCAAGTGTGACTGACTGTCTAAGTTGGGCTTGGACTTTGAACTGTCATGTATTATTGTGGTTTGGATACAATGTGTGTGTTGGGGAGGAGCGGTTATGACACACACACACACACACACACACACACACACACAGAGTGCACAGTCAGCAGGCCTGTAGCTGCTCTGTCACCTGAGTTCTACCCAGCCAACTGTTTACTCTGTTTGCTCTGCTTCAGAAACAAATGTTGTTAGCCCTCATTCACAAAGCAACGGGTTGTTTTCTGACGTGCAGCCAGTCATTCAGGAGAGGGTCGGAGCTTTTTACACTTTTATGAAGTTGGTTGTTGAAATCGATAATGACTTTTCAAGCTGTCACACGAAGGACCTGTTCCCATGTGAATGTCATCAAATCACTTATTGGCTTTAGATTTGCATGCGTTAAAACTGACATGTCTGTGTTACTGTCAAATGTAAATGTGAGCTTTCCAGAACCTGAAAAACATGATTCACCAGACAAAATGAAACCACATCTGGTAATTCATGACTATTACATAATGTAGCTGCTCGGCTGCCTTAATGATTACCTTTTTACAGATATGTTGTTTATTTAACACGTTTGCATCCATGTTTTAGAGATACTTATTGAGTGAGTTTTCTATAACTAGTACTGTCTGTTTTTTTTGTTTGTTTTTTGCAAAACCGGAAGTGTTTCATGAAGTTGCTCAGCTGTCCCTGTATGTTAATTTTCACACTGACTATGTCAATCAGTGGGCTGAGTGTGAAGTTTGACCTCTAGGCTAGTGGGACTGCGTGAAACTTCACAAATGTGTCAAGTTTTGTATTCCAGTAGTAGTTAGTAGTCAATTTGCGTGTCATTAATAACATTTATGTCAAATCTATCTTTATATTAGTGTATACAATGTCTTCACTAGGGAAATTCACATACCTGTGTAGTAAACATCCTGCTGTGGATACAGAGCATATAATCTGTAACACATTTAGTATTTGTGTGGAGTGTGGACTCCACTCAAGTAGGGGAGGTGCACATCAACACGGTGGGATGGTAATTAATTAATCTCTCTCTCTCTCTCTCTCTGTCCCTGCCCCTGTGTTTCTTTCCTCACCTGCACTGCTTGAGACGTGTCTCTGTATCAGGCTCTCTTCTCCCTGATGTAATTAGCTGATGCTAACGTTTTTGAGAAAAAAAGAAATCCCACACTTTGCACCACAACACTGTCGTCATTAGAGAGCAGCAGAGAGGAGGAGGCTAAGTAGAAAAAGAAAAAAAAGAAAAGCAAGAAATTTGACAATGTGTACCAGTATTTAAGTGGTTTTTGATGTAGTAAGGCTTTGGCTACTGCAATTTACATATGTGAATATTTGAAATTATATAGTACACCAGCATGGCTAACTACAGCCTCAAAAATTACCTCTTATTCTGTTGACTTAGCTTGTAGCTCCTGGTTCACCCGAGAGATTGTTGTGTAACTTAATGGTCACAGTCAAGGACTCTAATGGTGCTTTCACACATACAACCAAATTTTTGGCTGGTATGAACAGTCACAAGTGAACCTTGGTATGGTCCTTAGCAGCTGAGAACATATTTGCACTATTGTCCAGACCAAAGTGATACCTCGACCAATCAAAGGGCATGCTATGGATTATGCATACTGTAACTAGGAAATATACAGTAGTCTAGCAGTCCCAATAATAAGATATGCATGAATTTGCAATGAGGATGAACTAAAGTGTCTACTGGGTATATAGTAAAATGATGACACTGATGACAATTATACATGACACCGTATACATGATACAGTGTAATAAAAGGTGGAACTTGCATTGGTTTGATTCCAGCTATAGACTTTATGTGTGTGTGCATGAAAATCTTCATTTAGGTAAAATAGCAAAGCCATCTGCCCCTTCCCCCGTGTTCCACCATAGCCTTCCGCTTGCTGTTTGTTATTTTTCCCTCATTGCTACTTTTAAATCTTGCCTATTCTTTAGCACTGGCGTCCGATGGTTTTACTCTGTAGGTCGCAGTCGGTATGTTTTGGCTTTTTATGTCAAAGTGTTATTTTACTGCTTTCTAGCTGCGTTAATGTTGCTTTGGTTGTCTCACTCAACTATACCGTTTCCCTTGTACAGCACTTTTATATTGTTTTTAAATGTGCTTTATCAATAAACTTGACCTGACTTAAAACTGTGGCTCCATGGCAGAAGTAAAATTTTCTGCTTTTGTGATTGGTGTAACTCTGTATCAGAGTGCACGACAAAGAGAATTAGTCTGGCAAGTCCAAACCTGTGCGCATGTGAAATAGCATTTGGTGTGTTTGTGTGCGCATGTGTCACAGAGTATTAGTTTTGCATGTGTGCACATATGGGAGAGTGTTCCTTTTTTGTATGGCCTGCTGTGGGCCTGTGCATGTCTGTATGTATGTGTGTGCGGACACACACACTTACAATTGAGCAATTTAGTTAGCATCCGGGCAGGCATGTTCAATGCTATTGATTCTTGTCCATAATCAATTCGGCTATTATATTACATGAAACTGCACATGCAAAGAAATGAGCAGCTGCTTGCTGAGCAGCCTGTACAACAAGCCGTTTGTAAACCAATTTATTTTTTTGCGATTAGCTTGAAGACCTCTTTTCTTAAGCACCATATTTTTTGCTCACCATTATTTGGTGTAGTGATTCCCCTTTGCACTTCCCAGAGATCACTTGCCAGGCAGATATTGTGTAAAAGACTTTGGATTTCCTCTTCCTTGACTTGGACTCATTCACTGTTATGTTCACCAGTTCATCGCAGCACTTTAATTGCCAGTGAGAGTTTTACAAGTAAGCCAAGTAGTTAGAAGTAAGGCTACTTGGTGAGCTTTCCGTGTTTCTTAAGAGATTCATACTCATTTGTTCTGTTATTATTTGTCCAAGTGTCATCAACTCTACACTGTTACAGTTCCTGTGCCCAGTGACCAAGACTCACCTCAACCTTTAGCTGAAGCCGGTTTCCTGGTCAGCATAAATGAGTAACTTATGAGGTACATGACAGTGATAATCAAATTTGGATCTGTGTTTGGTGATCAGGCCTGAGTGCGGACATTAAATTTGAACATAACCATTGTGCAAATAAAGTGTATGTGCAGGTACAATATACTGTATATTTAACATTCTGTGAATGTAAAAAAAAAGATATTTTTCATTTTGCTGTGGGCTCTTTGGCAGCTCCTGGAGGCCCGTGAGGGGCAATGGTAACCACCACAACCACTACTTTGGTAAGCCCAACCCTATTTCTTTGGTACTTATGATAGGATTAGGTAGTAATGAGTGATGTGCATTGATTCAGATAGCACTACACTGCTGTTGAATCATCACGGCATTCATTTGTGCCATTATTCAAAGAGTAATAAGTCTGTATTTGTTGAGATGTGGGGGATGGGACTGGTGACAGGTGAGCCAATAAAGAGCCCCGGTCGGAGTGTGCCATTGGCAATGTGTATAGTTTGAATTTTACAACAGCCTGGCTCGCAGCACACAGAAAGGCGTTTGCTTTCCTTTTCGGCACACTCGTGTCAGGAGTCTGTGGAAACTTTGACCAGGGCTCAATAAAAAAAAAAAAGAAAAAACAAGAGGGCAGCTGTATGGCAGACGGTCCTCGTGTCCTCATGATGACCAAAATTTGATTACTACTGTATTGCTAACTTCAGTGTTACCTGCAGACTTCACATGCAGGTTGGAATTCAGTCAACGTAATTTCCAAACTTTGACACAAGCTTTCTCATTCCCAATTAGACCCACAATGACGTGCTCTCCGATCCCCTGTCCTCCTCTTACATAAGCCCATGGTGCTCCAATGTTAATCCACCTGCGGCCATGGTGGATGCACAAAGCTTTGATGCACAAAGCTTTTGAGAGCACTTGGAGCTTTGCATCACGGATGTAAACATGTACCGGCTTAATAATGCATGTTGTCCTTAAACAGTCTTCATTTCTGAATTTTTAGTAATTTAACAGACCAAACAGAAACCAATCTCATATTCATATTTGTGACTACATCGGGTTTGGCTATGTTGTTTTCGGGTAGATGAAATAAATTTACCCAGTAGGGACGCAGGGATTTTTTTTGGTATGAAGCGAGACGATTTTAATTGTATCCCGTGGTTTTATTTGTCCTCAAACTATGCTGTCAAATAGACCTAAATTGTTTTAACAAAAACAAGATTACAGACTCTTCACTACTTATTTATGTGTGTTTGTGTGAGTGTATGTCAGTGTGAGACATATGCTCACACTCAGTTCAATGGCTGTCCATAATCACTGTCATTAGGTATTTTAACCCAAAAACCCTAACACTAAAAGCAGACTTATCTACAGACTGAATGATGAAAATGCTCATAACCACAATATGGTTTTAATGTCGAGGTTCAGTGGGTGCACATTGCTGTTTGGACAGTTACAGGAGTTTAACAAGTACTGGCTGTAGACTGGCTCTTTAGAGTGTGTATATATTTCACCTTTAGCCATAATAAGGTAAGAGTGGAGAAAGGAACTTGAAGTCATAGGTTGGAGGCTGGAACACCTGGCAGCCTGAAGGTGCAGAATCTGAAACACGTGTACACTCTGATTTCATCCCGATTGGCTTGTCGTGCTACAAAAGCAACATAAAAAACATTCATGTGTAAATGTGGAAATAAATTAGTTCATTAGCAGATTTGCTTCCATGCTATCCAAGGCAGAGGTTCTCAATCCAGGCCCTTGTGAGTGACTTCCTTTTGTTCCCACTCTCCCTGCTCGACCAACCTCTCCTTGTATTGCCAAACTGGGAAGCAACTTTTTATTAAGTGATCAAATCTGACTAAGCAGGTGTGGAGCCTAAATCAAAAGGGAAACAGGCGGGGTTAAATCATCTGTTTTACACAAAACACCCCATAATAGTTATATGTTGTACTTTTGGAAGTTGTTGTGGAAAGTAAAAATATTTTTGTGATTACCAAGGTAATAGTTAATTTTATTTTTTTTACTATAGTTCTGTTTTATACAGTATAGCAGGAGGGTCTTGCACTTCATGCCTACAGTTATTGCTTTTCTTAGTTCACATTCTCCGAAATGCGACTGGGTCCAGGAATAAGATAATTATACCGTATTTTTTTTCAAATGAAGAGCTTGTACTGGACTATTGTGTAATGCAGTATTATTTGCTCCAGGATGTGGTAGCCTTCCTGGAGCAGCACGGCCTCCAGGGGCCGGATGGAGCTGTGATTCAATTAAACACGGGGGAGGGGGACAGACTCCTGGTGTGGTTGACTCCAGCGCTTGGTCATCGTCTCATGGAATTGATTGTTTTACTCTTTCAGTGAATAAGTTGTTGTTTTTTTTAAATTCCTTAAAAATAAAAGCTTATTAGTCACACATCAGTGTTTGGGACTCACCCGATATCTGCAACTGCTTTTTCATATTTGTGTGTTGAGAAAAGTACTGGGTATTTGGTATATTGGTTTGGGTCTACCTCCAATGGATGTAGAGCAGTAGAGATAAACAAAGAGATTGCGTTTACACACATGGAGGTGGACGAAGGAACACACAGAGACATGCTCACAACAACCCCACCATGCATATGTTACAGACCCTTTAGTGAGCGAGAAGCCGGTGTTCTTAATCCAGCCCCAGCAAGGTATTAAATCTTCTTTATGTTGGTGTGTGATGGGAGGGTTTGCCAGCTCAGACTATGGCCTTGACAGAGACTTTAGAGGGTCCCACCTCTCATCCACTACTGTCAAACGACACATTGTCGTGTTTACAGTCCCCAAGTGATATTTTCTATGAACCCCTGTGTCCCCTTTGATTGTTTTCCTTGAAAGAGGCCATACTGGCGGTTATCACCAAACACAATTATAGTTGCAACAATTAACTAAATACAGTCAACGCTACCATCCAGACTAGACTTTTCATTAATAATTCGGATGTCATATTACTGTCCCTAAAACTTGCCTTGTTGTTCTAACATGGAGTGAAATTAACAAATCAATGGTTTCTTTCATCTTTTTTTCTGGAAAACAGCATTCACCCTCTGCAAAAGTAAAGCAGGAGCCAGACTGTTACAGTGTTATTACTTTTCTTCCAAGCAGTTGGGATTTCCACTGTGCTTGCAAAAACACAGTGCCTTAATTTCGTGCCTGCTGTCGTTACATAAGCATAACATGGTCAGTGTCATTGTTTTGTTACATCCTCAAAACCACAATTACTGTGCATGGTCGGGTTTGAACATGACACATTACTTTAATGACAACTGTAGCACGTTTTCCTTACATGACAACTATCATTTTGTTAGTACAACTGAAATGGAAATGCAAATTGTAGATGTCTCATTTTAGATGACATTTACTATTCAAATTAATTTTAAGATTGCTTTTCCATTTAGTAGCTCCCAATATGTTCCTTGTGTTTATTTGGACCCTGATAACCGGCGTGCCTACCATCCATTTTACTCTATTATTTTGTAGAAAATCATATAGAAATATTAACATTTCATATTTATGATTGATGTATTTTTGGACATTCAAATACAAGTGTAGAATATGAACATTATATGTAAGCTTTTACAAGTAGTCATTGTTTCTGTACAATAATAATGTGTCAGCAGTTGGAGAGTTGGAAGTTATATGGTATGTGTTTCGAAAAAAGCAGATGGTAATCATGGTGATCTTTTGAACAGTAGCACAATGCGGGGAAAAAAGAGCACCCTCTTACGATAAGGCAGTATCAATGAACAGCCATATTGAATTTTTCTGCCGTGAAAACAGAATGAATTGTGAGTGAATACTTGTTTATTTGTGGCTTCAGATGGTTTGTGAGGTCACACAGTTGCATTCTGATAAAAGTTTTATCTTGTCTTGAACCTCTGAAATTCTCTATGCTATATCATTCTGAACACATCCAAAGTATGAAGTCTGGTTTCCAATCATATCGTGACATTTTTATGATTGATTTTTGCTTTAATCAGCACATTGATTTTTATCAGTACATGAATTGTAAGCTCTGAGTCAAATCTTATTCACAGGCTCCCCATTTTTCACGCAGTGAAGAGGCCATAAAATACTCTTCATAGTCATGCTTTTATTGCCTGAAACAAAGTGGTGGATATGAAGTGATACATGTAGGACCCTTAACTTACAAAAAGCAGACAGAAGATAATCAAGTGACCAGAATAAAAACACACGTCTGAAAACCTGAGTGGTTTTCGCTAAGCCAAAACAAAGGAAAGAGGAGAGGTGGTTTCTATTGGAAACGGCGAGAGTCCACTTAAAGCAGGCTGTGATCAATCCTCTCCTTTAATTCCTTAATGGCTGGTTTGACCCTCTGGTCGTGTCTCTTCTCTCCAAGCTCAAATTGTTTTTAAATGGCTTTACTTTGTGAAGCTCCTGGCTCTTCTGATTACATTAGTATTGGACTGATCGTGGCAAAGGCCTTTGTCACAGGCTACATTAGTGTTCATTGTGTGTGTGTGAGAGAGAATGGTGCCACTGGTGCCCATGTCCGTCCATAGGCATACAGTATGTTCATAGGTTTGTGCACGTATGTGTCTCCGTCATCCCCCTGTATGTAAAAATCCTAAAACACGATTATAACAATCATCATAATCATAATAGTGATATTTAAGTAACTTGTGTGCAATTGATGGAACCAGAGAGAGAGAGAGAGGGGGGCTGAGGCAGGGTTTGAAGATGTTCCCATCATTTCATGCACTGGTTTGAATCCCAAATCTCTGTTCCGTGTAGGGTTTGTACTGTAGTTGTCCTGTGTGTCTGTGTGCATTGTTAACGACTTGAAACGCCCCATAATTTTTATCAACTACACTTCAGGGGATCTGCATAGAGTAACCCTTTATGACATTAATTAAAACTAATTTGATCAACAAATTATTGTTATTTGTTGTGGGATTTTGCATGTTGCCACTTCAGTTCCAGGACCTGCATACCTTATATAGTTTATACAGAATGTCAATTCCAGTACCTGAATTAATTAATTGTTACTGTTACTTTGTGTTACTTAAGTAAATTTGTCATGCGAAATGTGATCTGTAGCAATTTTCTTTGATTTTAAGGGGCAAAATGTTGGTCAGGGCCCATTGCAAATATGGATAAACACAACTACTTGTAACACCTTAAAACAGCTATAAAAGTCTCAGTTTTTAGCCCCCTCGTACTTTGAACAGCATCGCATTATGTTGGCTATCGGCCATGAGCAACTCTCTGTCTTCTTGCAATTATGATTTAGTTTTTGTAGTTGTTGCTGGAAAAGTGCAAGTAGTGCAGTTTTCTACAACTTTTTAATTGACCAGAAGAATAAACAAACACCGCTAAATTGATGCTTGAAGCCGGATTGTATGTTGTGGTCGATAGCAAGCTCTCATGTCATTTTATTGATTCTTTTGCAGTGCATTTTAGATGATTGCTACCTCATTAGCCATTGTTGGTAATGCTGAGTCATCTTTTTTTTTGTTTTACAATGAAAGCCAGTACCGCCTTTGTAGACACACATAACTGCTACTTTGTCTCACACACCAACAATAATTAGTGTGAAATCACAAGTATATAAAAGTAATTACACACTGGATTCATGTAACACTTTTAGGTATGATATGTACAAGAACATTTTGACAGAAGAGATAAAGAGATTTTTTTAACAATTAAAAAGCATTGGAAAGGATAGAAAGTTTTGTATTTAAAAAATAGATAGACTCTTTAACCAAGATAAAAAAAAATAAAGAAATAGAAAAAATAAATTACTCACACACACATCTACCTTAATGTTTTAGCTTGGAAGAACTTGGTTGTCTACAGTTACATTTTCACCTGTTATCTTAAAAAAAACTATCAAGCTACTTTGCATTTAGAATAACAGACAAAATGCAATATCAAAAGTTTTTTTGCCACCTGGAAAGTAGAAAAGCCTCCATTGTTTCCATTTTTCATTTTAGAAAGTGGGCATATACACTAATTTCCAAAGTCTTATATGTATTCAGTGTTACACTCAGAAAAGTCCTTTATGTTGTATGTGTACATAAAACACACGCCATGATCAATTTCTACATAGTCAGTCCTGTGCACACTGAATGAAAACAAGCCAACAGGGCTACTGTCACTTTAAGACCTCGTGCTGAATAGGCCGCTCGTTTGGCCTGCCTCTTTTGGCAACACTCACAGACTGCAAAATCCAGATGCTGGCCGAAAACTCGCAAGCCTCATACGTGTGTAGCAGGTGTGTAGATGGGTAAATTCAAATGTGTTGTGTGTTAGCGTTAATGCGAATATTCAAAAACAAGGCTGTCAGTGCAGTTCATTCATTTTATGTGTTTTGGCCTGATTGGTCTTCTCCCTTCGTCCCCCTCTTTTCATCTATCATCTATTTTGTCTCTCTCTTCTCTCTCGCTCCCCCTCTCTCACTTTCCCTGTCTGTTTCTCTTTACCCTTCCATGTGGTATAATTGGGCCACTGTCTCTTCTGTCCTAAGGCCTGATTATTCATTTAGAGCAACAGATGCCCCTCCCCTGCTTTTCCTCCACTTATCACACCCCCTCCCCTCTTCGTTTTTGAAATGTTGTTTTCACATGTGCCGGTTTCATGCCTGTATTAGAATGAGATACAGCACATTTCCCATACAAACTGCTCTGACCATTGCACATCCCCTTTACATTTCCCTTCCCCCCACCCCTTCATCCATCAATCCTGCCTCTCTTTCTTCTTTTTCCTCATGTGCTCTCCAACCCCCACCCCTCGTATTTTCTCTCTCACTTGTTATCACTCTCTCCTCTCTTCATCTACTCAGTATCAGGCCCACAGACCGGCTGTTATATAACAGTCAGGTGATGTGTTGGTCTGCAGAAAGGCCATAAAGGCCCACCATCCCTCTAGACACTGCTTCTCCCCTGCTAGATCTCTGTATCCAGATGTGTTATCTGGACAAGCACATCCAATGTTGGGACATGCATTTAGACTTTGCATTAAAACACTGTTCTCTTTGGATTCTGCCTACATTATGATGTGGTTGCTACAACATTAAAGCCTACGTTTCTCCCTTACTCCATGGAGGACCTTCTCCAATTTTCACAAGGGCCGTCACGATCTGTGTTCCAGGTGCTGGTAGTGATTTATGGCAAACCGCAACTCCTGAATCAGATTTACTTTATTAACCAGAGCGAACGGAGCTGGGAAGACTATAATCTCACAATTGTGTCACAGCTATATGGATTATAGTAACACCTTTCTATTCCTGATCACAGTGCCAGCCAGTCCACATCCATATATGATCTGACAGGTCACATTGCATTTGCATTCTTATTCAGCGTTCTTTGCATGCATTCTAATGCATTTTTCTTCATCAGGATACAGATCACATATTAATGGTGCAAATGGGGCTTGGAGGTCTAGCAGCATTCAACCATACAGACCACTTAAAAAATCTGTATATTTAAGAAAAGTTAAAAGAAAAATTAAAGTAATAATTATCATATGCTTTTCTTTGGCTTATGTCAGTTTTAGATTGGGTAAACCGAAATATTTGGAGTTCTACCACTAATGGACATACTGCTGTTTTTGGGCATTTTTGCATTATTACAATAGTTCTAGTCGTGAGACAGACAGGAAGGACAGGGCAGAGAGGGGACAACATGCAGCAAAGGGCTCTGGCCAGAATCAAAACCGCACCGCCACGCTATGAGCTATGTGCTTAAACTCGGTGAGCCACCGAGGCGCCAAATTGTACCTCTTGAAGCCAAGTTCAAGAATAAAAAAGGATAAGAAAAAAAAATCCCCATTTCCACCTCTTGATCTTGTAACTTACAGTTTGTTAGACTGATATGGAGATTGATTTTTAAAAGGAAGCCTGGCCGACTAGGCAGCTTCAGGATTGATATGGATCACCAACATGCATTAGCATGTGACATCAGAATGCAGACATAATGTAAATAGTGGGTAGAAGAGATACTTAACTGTCATCATGTTGCTATCACACTCACAATCTACTCGGTTTGCTTTAGCAGAACATTAAGCAATATTTTTTTCTTCTGGCTTCTTTCTGTCTGTGACAATGCAACGTTCACCTTGTACATTTGCTGAAAGTCTGAAAGTTGGCCCTTAGATTGTTTTACTATTGAGTAATTCCACAAAGACAAACAAAGAGCAGACCAGCGTTGGGCCAACACCATGAGCCTGGTCATTTGTCGGTGGTAGACAGTCTGGCAGCATGAGGTGACCAAATGTTGGTACTCTGCCTGCCAATGAGTGTTTTATTTAAAGCGGTCTCTGCCAGACAAAGCTCCTTTTTCCATTTTTCAGTCTTACATTATTATTACCTTTTTGTTACTGAGATATTACCAGGACACTCTTCCTCTCGACATCATGTCTGTTCGGAGAGGAGGATCAATGCAAATGCCTGAAATAGTCATTTGTGACTCAGTTTTTATTCATGGCTACATTAATTTGCTATTTCTAATTGATGTAAATATTGACACCTAGTGTTTTCCCAGGCCACCTCCTACATATTTTTAACAGGGAGATTACAATGGTACATTGTTTTCATGAGCACAGCCCCTGTTTGATTATGCAACATTCAAACAGGTCGAAGGCATCTCTAGCACAGTTCGTCTTGTACGTTTATAATGCCATGGTTGATGTGAAGGCACTTGCATTGTCCCTGTTGAGGACTTAACTACTCACACAGAGCTGCATGGCATTGTAGATCACACCATTGAATCTAATAGTGTATGGATTATTGCTTTAAACAATCGAACCAAAAGATTCAATGAAATCCTGCAAGTAATTTGGATGTGTTTGAAACCAGCAACATAGAACAGAAAGAACATCAGTGTATAATCTTGTTATCCATGGACTTGACTCTGACCCACTGGGTAAATAATAGCGGTCATGTAAATACTCTGACTGTCACCTGCAGAATATGAAATGGATTTGCATCAACTATGATAAGTAGGTCATCTGTGGGGCGTTTATAGTGTTGACCTCTGGTTTCACCTTGAACTTTACGAATGACCAACATCAAACAGAAAATTGAAGGCAAATAGTAGAAGACCATTTTTACATGGTTGCTTTCCCAGCCACCATATGTGTTAATATATGAAAATATGTAGTAATGTCAATATATTGTGTAAATTGCAGATTGAATTGAATTACATTTAGTCCATTGTGGTAATTGTGACTTGTTGTTGATGTTTTCTCTCTGCTTTTTTTAGGTGCTGATATTTACCGAAGATGAGCAGTGGGGGTGAAAACACCCCAGAGCCCCCCAGAGGGGGAGAGTCTCTGAAAAGAAAAGAATCTCAGCCAGACCCCCTGGGGCCCAGGTGAAGAATGACAATCTAACCTTTTATCTGGTTTTTTTTGGAAAATGTTCCACCCAATATTGGAAATTATTCCTTTCAAAGCATTGTTATAAATTGAAGAGGGTGTTTCACTTCCATCAGTAAATAAGCACTCCCATGCCAGTCAATCTACCAATGCTTTTCCTACTTTAACGTTTAAAATTTGAATGCAAAAATTTTACTCGCAGTAGAGTAATTTTGCAGGGCATGACAAACTCATAATACATCGTCCTCATTATAACATCTGTGGACAGTAACAGTAAAACCTCCACTTCTGTACAACCTCTCTACAACCTTCAGGCATCCTCTGCAACACTGAAAGGACAACGACTTGTTAGCCCTTTATAAACTGTCATCTGTAAAAATGCTGCTGCAGCGTTTTTTTTTTTCATTGACATACGAGAGCCTTTCTACTTTACAACCTCTCTCTGTTTCTCTGTCTCCCTTTGTCTTGCTCTCTGTCTCTACCTCCCTTGAAAAGGAGAATTAGTGAAGTAAATAATTACAAGTAAAAAAATCTTTTTCATTGATTTAAGGTGTGATAAACAGTGACATTATGTACAGTACTAATTGATTATTGATAACTATTAGGAATTTAAGGCAGTGTTATAATGTATACAACTACTATTACATCTTTGCTGTCCCAATAGCCAGAAGATAATGCTCAAAAGAGTGTCAGAAAGGGACGCTACAGCTGTACTTTGCATTGCTTTTAAAACCTCACTGCGAGTTGAGGAAACGATTACAAAAGTTGTATATCGTCTCAGTCTTTGACTTTATTATCTGAAAAATATAAATTTTATTTTTATGATTATTCAATGATGGAAGTAGGAGCCTAGGTAGATAATAGGTAATAATAGATAGGTCATTAACACATATTTTTGTTGTTTAGAAATACTCAAAAGAAGGCAAGACTATAGTTATAAAGGTTGAAAATTTGCATGTCTCGTGCACAGTAAATATGCAAGATTTTCAGTTTGTTTTTTAAAAGAGTCTCCCCTTAGACGAAAGTTATCTCTGTTATCTGTTAGTCCCTGAAGTAATCCATTCATTACATTTTTGATGGCTGCATATCAGATTTCACATCCTCATTTCTGTACTATGGCAACCCTCATTCATCCGTTTCTTATGAATTTTCATGACAACTATCTATGTCTGTCTTCTCTCTGCCCTCTGCGCAGCCCAAAAAGGAGCACGGAGAGGAGGAACAGAGAGCAGGAGAACAAGTACATAGAAGAGCTGGCCGAGCTGATCTTCGCCAATATCAATGACATGGATGACCTCAATGTCAAGCCAGACAAATGTGCCATCCTCAAGGAGACGGTGAAGCAAATCAGGCAGATTAAAGAGCAAGGTGAGGAGCGAGTTTTCTTAAAACTGTGTATATTTACTTTTATAATAGCAAGGCACTTTTTTACATCCAAATTCTTGAGAGAGACAGTTTGATTTAAATGGTTGATTATAATTATCAATTAATTTTTGTTCAATAATTGTAATAAATGAATGAATAAAAGGTAGAAATGTGTTTTCAATTAAAATCTGTCACTCAGAATTGAATGACGGTGGGTTTAAGAAACACACACAGAAGCTTCCAAGAGGGTGAATACTTTTCATAGGCAGTACAACCATATCAAGCTAAGTGGTTATATCACATCTGGCAAGGTTTGCTGCAGCTAGGTGTGTGTTTGTTTGCCTCCTCACGCACAAAACAAAGCATGCACATACTGTGTAATTTGTGAAAACAGCCTAATTTAGAGTGTGAGCCCAAAAGAACAAAAAAAACCCCACTCACTATGAGTGCGATGAAATGATACTCACAGCTTCTGCATACATGATTTGAAGTTTGGTTTTTGCCTCATTAAGATAAATCAGGTTGTGTGTGGTGTTGTGAATGTGATCAGTGACATAAATCGAACACTGAATCGTCTGCATTGTTTGTGCAACACTTGCACCTATGATAATGTCAAAATCTGGCCCCTAACATAGTTTGCGAAAATGCTTGCACATGTGACTCCACCACTGTTGGTCTGGGAGGGCTTCAGGGCTTGTGAACACGTTGGCAAGTTATCAAGGCCCATTTTGTGCATCTTTTATTGAGTGGTATGTGTACGGTGGGGGATTGTATAAGTTGGATCTTTGTGTATTTGTTTTGAGAATGTGTTGTTGCAGATGTGGATCTAGAGGTAGGGAACAGGGGGAGATCTGAGTAGTTTTCCTCTTTTGGTGTCAGTAAATGTGTGGGAGATTACTTATATAACTTGGAGGGAGTCTTTTATTGAGACAGTGTTATGATTTGCTTTTCCAAATTTTGACTGAAGTGGATTTAGGAGTATCTTTACGTTTTGTTTTGGGTTTTTTTTAACTTTAAGTATTGAAAATGTCCGCCGTGGTGAAGGTGTGTGATTCCCCTTTATTCCCATGTGTTAAAGTGAAGAGTTGATTTAGTAATCTGAATGTCCGGACTGTGCCAGATCAGAGTATACAGGCAAGGTTCTGTTTGTGAGTGAGTGATCTCTAGAACGTTCCACCAGGCTGTCTGAATAAATGTCATGTGGATGCTTGGTCAGATTTGTTGAGAGGATTTATTTCATTTCTTTCACTTTGCCCTTTTCCTTTCTTTTCTTTCCGTCAGCAGTCATTCTACCACCCCATCACCTTTCTGTCCATTCAGAGTTCTCTGCATCCCAAACCACCAAACCCTCCCCTTCCATCCTTTTTCCCTACCACTCTCTTGCCCTTCCAATATCCCGTTCCTCTTTTCCTACAATTTCCTTTTCTCTGTTTTCCTTTCCTCAGTATTACCATCTTTAGCCACCATACCTTTCCTTCTCATCTTTTCTCCCTGACATCATTTGCTTTTTGTTCCTGCAGTTGGCATGGCAGCCACTGTCCATGTGTTGAACCGCTCTGCTTTTCCAGCTGGTGTTTTTACACACACACGCACACACACACACACACACACACACACACACACACACAAACATGACAGCTGGTCACCATACTTAAGTGCTGTCCAGTAGTCTTAGTATTTAACTATGAAACAGTACATTTAATCCCCCAATTTGTGAAATTAAACCATTTCACTTGAAACTGATGTTACGAGGTAGATTTTCTTGTGACATACTTTCCTGTTCCCTAAAATGAGTTAAAAACATGTTATAGGTCATACAATTAAACACTGTCAACATATGCAACAAATGCCTTTCAAGTTTTTAGAGAAACATAAGGTGGACGCACACACTCAATCAAATTATAGATGTGCAGTGTGGTACATGATGTGTGTTTATGTGTCTTGTTAAATAAGAGGTGTTTGTGTGTTTATGTCAGATGTTTATAGTCAGGACTAATCATAGTTACATCATAAATGTGGAAGTATGGAAGTGTGTTTGTCTGTGTGTGTGCTCATGCTTTCATTTTTGTCAACTTAGCAATTTTCTCAGTGCTTCAGGTCAACCGTATGCTTATGCGTATATTATATTAAAAGTATCGATATCAAATTCTAGTGTGTGTGTGTGTAAAGGTCTTGGCAAGGTGTATCATCTATACAATGGAGGTGATTATATAACTAAAACAATATATATATGTATAAAAGTCATTGTTGAGACATCTGTTTCATATAAATGAAGCATAGCTTTCTTCTACTGGGTGGTTGTTGAATTGTTAAACAAAAACACGTCATTAACATTGCAATATCCTGTAGGTGGAAGATCAACCGCCAACATCAGTTGACAAACATCCTTGACATATTGTCACCTTATACTTTTGGCCAATATGTTGTCAGTAACATTATCAACCGACTGTCACCTTTTCGTCCTGCCAATGAAAAAAAGAACAGTGTTTTGAGTGTTTTGAGTTTGTATCGGGTCATACAAGCACCATTTGTTCCTTATTATACAAAATATTAATGTTGGCTTTTGATGGGAACGAATGTATTTGTACTGCAAGCTGGAGTGAATATAGACTCGCAATTAACCCTGACTGTATGCAGCTAATGAATCCACAATGTCACTCTGTGGCACAGTGACGCATCAACATTTCAGCATACAGTTTTCCGCACTCACGCAGCACTTTTTGTTCTGCCGCAGTTTGTTCTCCTCATTAGGTTGAGTTCCAACCCCAAGATATTCGACGAGCACTAATTTTTCCTGAGCCAGACGTATTTTGCATCTTTAGAGACCACATAGTCGTTATGATGCTGCTGTTCAGGTGTGCTGAACTGTTGTAAAATGTATCTTATTTTTCTTTTATTTTTATGTGAGAACACTTGAGCCTCTTTAGCACTCCCCAGCCTAGATGACAGGCTCTGTAGTGACAGGGCTTAATGGCTGATGACTCTCTCTAGCCCTGGTCCCAGGACAGGAATGTGAGCTATGTGGCCTAATGGGGCCATGGGAGGCTTAACGGTCCAGAAGTACAGGCAGCAAGCAGAGTGGAAACTTGCCTCTAATATGACTGTACATGACTGTAAACTATGTTGATGAGATCTGCTAACCAAGTCATCGCAGGCACTCACACCTGCAACTGTGATGGTGCATCTACAGTAAACTGAGAATTCAAACCAATGCCTCAGCACAAATGATGCAAAAGTTTTGGTGAATGTCAGCATGTACTACATATATTCTTAATCCTTCAGTACCGATGTTAGTACCTGTGCAAATCATGTGGTGCTTTAAAAAAC
This sequence comes from Brotula barbata, assembly GCA_900303265.1. Classification (NCBI taxonomy): domain Eukaryota; kingdom Metazoa; phylum Chordata; class Actinopteri; order Ophidiiformes; family Ophidiidae; genus Brotula; species Brotula barbata. The sequence goes on along the minus strand of OMNV01001292.1, from coordinate 73,445 downwards.
TTTTTTTTTAAGTTTCTTAAGATTAATTGATAGATTTAAATGAATTTTGAAAGGACGTTTGTGCATCTGCCAAAACAAGCGATTCATATTTGTACTAAGAATTTGCAGCTAAAAAATTGCGAAATACCAACACACAGGCCACGCTACACAAGATGCAAAAATTATATTTTTTTTCAATACCCGCTGTCGCTCTGACATTAACGAGCTTCTCGATATTTCAAGGTTTACCTGTGTCATGTATGTAACTGAATAACATGGTTACATTCTAATATATAGTCCTAGCATATAGCCTACAAGCTGCAAAATTTTGTCTTTAAACAAGATTTAAATTGAAGAGAATTGCAATCTAAGTATAGCAATATAAAGTTATGGATTCGGTCCAATTTTATCTATTTATGTCCAAAAAACAAACCCGACTGGCTTCTTCATTGATACATGTTTTGTTTTTTTTACAATTCCTTGTTGCTATCTTAGCTGATTCCTATATATATTAATGTATTTCTTTAAGAATGAACTTTGTGAGATGAGTCGATTCACCATTTTTTCCCCATTTTCCAGAAAAGGCTCCAGCAGCAGATGCAGAGGAGGTGCAGAAGTCAGACGTCTCGTCCACAGGACAGGGTGTTATTGATAAAGACGCTCTTGGCCCTATGATGCTGGAGGTAAGTTTGGAGACTGTCAACCAATGACTGTCCACCTCAGTTATCAAGTCACAGGGCAAAGGTTAAACAGGGACGACAGGGACGCGCTACAGGACTGCCTGTAATGACAAACAACAATGTCACCAACAGTTAAATTTTATTGTACCTACTGTAGTTTAAGATGCAATAACTAAATTTGGAGATGGATATTGACATGAAAATAGTCTCTTAAAATGATGGCTCTGTGTTTTAGAGATAATCATTATCATGTCTTTGGTTTGAATATTTCCTTGGTTATAGCGTTAGAGTTATATAGCATTCACTTAAGTGTTGAAACAAGCAGACACAGAATATATGTGTTACACAGTTACACAGTAGGGAAGCATTTTTTGAAAACTGTTTATATGTAAAAGGTTGCCAGACGGTTGGTAAATTTAATAAATAATCTTGTCTTTCCAAATTTGCCACTAGACAATAATTTTATACAATTTAATGCCAAATGAATCAATAGTAGTGATGGAAATGAGTTTTGTGAAAGAATGATGTGTTGTCTGAAATGCGTTGAGAGCAGGTGCTGTGTGTCTCTGACTTTAAATGGTCTTGTACTGTACATTGAGGCAGAGAGATAAGAGCTGTCCTGGCTAGCGTCACTGCCGTCATCAGCCCCACGTGACAGATATAGAGGGAGAGTGAGACAGAGAGAGAGAGCGCTTAGGCTCCTCCTTTTCTTTTCTAATCTGGCTTTTCAACTAGGTATTTATGCCTCCTTGAGTCTCGTGCTTTACGTCACCAAGCACACACACACACTCACACACACACACACACACATACAGAAACACTGAGAGAGGGAGGCTATATATAGTTTATCTCACCATTCCCAATGTTGGCAGAGGTGTTTTGTTTTTGGACTCAAAGCAGTCCAGAAGATGAACAGCGTGCAAGCCAAGTTTCTATTCTATTCTATTCTATTCTATTCTATTCACTCTGAGAATGTAGAAGAGCTGTCCAAACTTGAGGGAGGCTGAGGGACAATTCAAAGCCTTAGCATATGTGCTTAGTCATAAATGGAGTCTGTTTATGATGGCTGTGAAACCTCAATTATTGGTGTGATTGATTGTGATCTCCACTCTGTTCTTTTTGCCCATCATCTTCTCTCCTTGTTTTCCTACTGTACTTTTTCCTGCTACTCCTCTCCCTCTCTTTGTCCCTATTTCTTTAATACCTCCTTTTTTTCCTCTCTTTCCCTCTACCATCTTCACTACTGTCCTTCACTCTTGGCACTAACTTTCTCTTTCAATTATTCCTACAATCTTCCTTTATATATTATCCACTCTTTTCTCCATCCATTGCCCCCATCTGTTCTCTTTCTGCTGTGTCCTCTGCCTCCTCTTCACCCTCTCCTTTCTTCTTCTGTCCTCCCACTTTGTTCTTATGCCAACCTCCTCCAGGCCCTGGATGGCTTCTTCTTCGTCGTCAACATGGAGGGCAACATAGTGTTTGTGTCGGAAAATGTCAGCCAGTATCTGTGCTACCAACAGGAGGAGCTGATGAGCACTAGTGTCTACAGTGTGCTGCATGTTGGAGATCATGCAGAGTTTGTCAAGAACCTGCTGCCCAAGAGCCTGGGTGAGAACCATTAACAGTCACTGTAACATGGTCTCAGAGGTGACCACTGAGTTAATGATCCCTGGCAGCCATATTGGAGATCTAATTGGAGTATAAACAAATATGTATATATATATATATATGTGGGTATTCACTCTAAATAATGTCATCCATCTGTTAATTTCTGTGAATATGTATATGTATATATATATATATATATATAATGACAGGTATGTATGTATATATGCACTGTAGAAAAGATATGTTTGATTGGGCCACAACTCGGCGCTCGTTAGTCTGATACACTGAACATTTTGCATAATTTGCATTTACTCAAACCCAATATTGTTAAGACAGTATGTGGGTATTCACTCTAAATAATGTCATCCATCTGTTAATCTCAGTGAATGTCTATTACACGGTGTTTTTGATGCAGACACAGATGAACAGAAAACATTTTTAAATATGCTGTGGTTAAGTAATCTATTCATCAGCTTGTGCTGTCTTTGCAGATGTAAGTGTTCTCTCAAAGTGTTTTTTGTGGGACTAATTTGGTTTGGTGCTGCTCTCCATTTCCAAGTGAACCATCGGGGCAGCGATTCAGCCAACAGGAACAGCCACACATTCACCTGTCGCATGTTGGTCAATCCCCATGCCGATGGTAAAGCACGCCCAGACTCCGACCAGCAGGAGGCATCACAGCAGAAGTATGAGACCATGCAGTGTTTTGCCGTCTCTGAACCCAAATCTATCAAGGAAGAAGGGGAAGGTAGATAACTTTTTGCTTTCTCTGCTGCGCCGACTGGTTGAGCAAATACTGCACATCCTCTGCTCTATCTTGTCCTTTATCTCTCCATTTGCTCTTTTGTCGACTGCTTCCATTTTATCCACATCTCTCTTCAGCCATCTTTTGCTTACTTTGCTTCTTTCTTGTGTCTCTTGCCATTCTATATCTCCATCTTCCTCCCCCTCTTGTTCTCTTGTTGTCTGTCTCTTTCCGTGTCTGCCAAGCCATTATGTCATTTTCCAGTCTCTCTCCTCAACCCCTTTACATTCTCTTGTGTCCTGTCCCGCTTTCATCACCACTCCCCAACATTCTGTCCTGCCATCCACAGGGAGAAACTAATTAGTCTGTGGCATTTTCTTTATGATCTTCTCAAAGTGTGCACACACGCACACACACATAGATCTGATATTTTAAGAAGCTTGAAATATGAACAGACTGAGGACTACATATTGAGGTTGGAGTTAATTGAAGTCTAACTGAGCCTCCAGTTTTAAAATGAGTTTAAGGTCAACAATGGGACTGAAGTTGAAGTGTGTGGATGGGTGGTGCTATTAGTAATTAAAAGTAAGCGTGGATAAGATTAGAGCCTCAGCTTGAGGTTGAGGAATCAAGTTAAAAAGGATGAAGCTGGGTTTAAGGTGGCAGTGGCCATCAATTGTGGGTTGAATGTTTAATTGAGATTGTGGTTTAAGCTTGGACACACATTTTCTTCCAGGCTAAATAAGGGCTCTGAAAAAAAAGTTAAATAATAATACTAACACCAAAAGTTCACACGATCTCTGTATAGAATTTTGATGATGTAAATGTTTTATCTATTCTTAAATTGCGAAGGTATGATTATATTCTTTGTCAATTTTCTATCTGTGCAGATTTCCAGTCTTGTCTGATTTGTGTGGCAAGGAGAGTCCTCATCAAAGAGAGGCCCGTGATGCAGACCTATGAGAGCTTCGCCACTAGACAAGATCTTCAAGGTGGGCATGGTGGTGGAGAGGTCTGCTCTTAATGCAATGCTGTATCAGTCTTGTTTTTATACATATATAAATAATGTTGTCTTCTAGGTGACCCTATTAGCCATATCAATGGATTTGTTTAACAAATATACATTATTATTTTAAGACTTTAAGCTGTTGAACTATAATATGTTTTGTTGCCATCCACCACCAATTTTAGGCACTATTACAACAGGTGACTGGCCTGTAGTAATAGTGACAGACTACTTGCTGAGTTTGTGGCTACAACCGAGCTCCACCAGTGAAATAACAAAATTAAATATTGAAATTGTAGATGTATTTTTTTCATTTAAGTCCTATTTGCAAGATGAAGTATGTTGGTTTATGGTCAGCACACTGTATTTCAAATTAGTTTCAGGAACATGCCAGCCGATGTTGTCAAAAATGTTCCTAAGTCAAATGACAATAGCTGATTTCACTACTCTACAACAGGGAAGTTCCTAAACCTCAACACTTACCTACTATTTTCATCTTCAACCATTCCAGGTAAGATCACATCCCTGGACACCAGTCAGCTCCGAGCATCCATGAAGCCTGGCTGGGAGGACCTCGTCCGCCGCTGCATTCAGAGATTTCACCTGCAGAATGATGGGGAGATGTCCTTTGCCAAGAAACACCACCAAGATGGTCAGTCACAAGGCCCAGAAATGATCTCCTAAACTGTAAAACAGCTACAGTCTTTTATGGGTTATTTACCAGGTTGGAGCTGTTTAAGCTTCATTGCCTTAGAGTGGCTACCTAATATCTCTGTTGGTAAATTTACAGTAAATAATATAAATTTGTGTATTATCATATGAGATGTAAGTATGCACTATTTATCAACATCAATTTTAGAGATTTGACAGGGTGGGGTTAGATATTCCTTTTTTTATTGATAGAAGCAGGACATGATTAACAATATTTTCATACATTTTATTTCTGTCTTTTGCTTTGCAGTGTTGCGTCATGGTCATGCACTCAGTCCGCTGTACCGATTCTCCTTGTCAGATGGTACAATCGTCTCGGCTCACACCAAGAGCAAGCTGGTCCGGTCACCAGCTACCAATGAACCGCAGCTGTATATGTCCCTGCACATCCTCCAAAGGTACTGGCAACATTTTTTCATGATCATCATACATGTCACAGCATCCAAACAACTCTAAGCCTTTGTACTTACCCATAGATTTTTAATGAATGTAATTTGATTTCTAATACTGATAGTTTTTGGATATGCTATGTTATTGGTTTTGATGATTGATTATTGGCTTCCTGGTAATACTTCTAGTAGCGCCACAGTTGTATTTACTGTTTGGTAAGCTAATGAAAATCCACATTGTGATATTGCATGGCGCTCTACTGGATACATCAGTAGCTGCCACATTGCTCCAAGTTGCATTCTTTTTGTGTACTTTCTGTGGCTGGTGATCAATATTTTACTAAATTGGTAAACTAGTGATGGTGTTTGTTGCCTTTTTTCACTCATTTTGAGAAAACTAAAATTTTGTAAGACAGAGTTCGCCGTTAACTAGGAGATGGATTTCTTTCTGTTGCGTCCCTGTTGCTGTGCGCCTGTCAGAGATATGCTTTGTGTGCTGTATATATGCTTGTGTCCCTCTGAATTTGGACAAAGGGGAGATATTGTAATGTGAATTAGGAACAAAGACCCTCTTATTCAGAGCAGTTGCCATTTGTGTAGACCAAAACTGACGTAAGCCCTACCAGCCAGTCCAATCTATAGTATCGCCATCCCTCCCACCACTGAGACCAACTGCAACCCAACTAACATCCAACAGTTGGTATGACCGTAAAGAGCCAGCAATTGGACAGAGGTCAGAAAACAATGCCAGGATTGTTACCCAGAGCATTTAGGAATCAACTGCAAGAACTTGGCTTTTCCTTCCACATGTTCACATTCAAAATCCACACTGCAGTGTTCAGCACAATGAGAGCTTTGTTTATTGGGTGTAAGGTTGATCAGTGGATAAAGCGGTCTCTCTGTTCCGGCTTCAGGCCTGATTGTAACTTTGTTTTCACAGTTCTGTAAACTGTGCATGGTTATGCATACAGCAGCATGTAATGCCCCTGTAATGGTGAAGGCTTTGCACTGAAAATCTATCAAAAATACTCATCACCTCTCGTTCACTCATTGACAGAAATCCACCAATTTACCACAGAGATAATTTACAATTAATTGTAAATGTTACTTTTGGTTATTGTGGCTGCCTTAAACAATTTGTCCAATGCTCAGCATCCAACCGATGATGATCTAATTTCCATCCTGTTTTAGTCTCCGGGTTGGCCTACACCAAGGCGCTAGAAAAATAAGTGGCTCTTTAGAGGTAGATGTAAATGCTCATATGCTCTTAAGCTCTCAATTTGGTGCTGGGCCAGTAGCATACACTGATATTGCTGAGGGTTGTAAGCTGGAAACTGCTGTTTTTGATTTTAGACGCCAGATCGCCAGAGACATCCTTTGTCTAACAATCGATATGTTGAAACTCATATCTATTATAACTAACTAACGCATTAACATTTCACTGTTGATATTTTTTATGTATGTTGTTTTGGGTTTTTTTGTTTTCCAGGGAGCAGAATATGGGCAGAATGACGCCAGACACACCTAGTGACCAGGGTGTGGCCAAGCCAATGAGTGGCATGTCTTCTGTGACCTCACCTAGCATGGGTGGTCCCTCCCCATCTCCTGAGACCACCATCACCAGCAACACCCACCATTCCACATCACCCGCCAATACTGCCGCTGGTCGTGGTTTTGGGTGCCCTAATGCTGTGTCGGGTCGAGCACCCACTCCTCAAGGAAACAGCCATGCTCTGAAATTTGGCAGCCCTTCTTCCCAGGGGAGCCCTGGCATCACTTTGGGGGCCCAGAGTGCCATGATGTCACCCCGCCACCGCCAGAGCCCCAGCACAATTGCGAGTAGTAGCAGCCCTCATCTGCTCCAAAATCCTTCTGGTTCTTTCTCTCCTGTCGCGAGCCTCCATTCCCCAGCTTCTGTGTGCAGCAGCACAGGCAATGGCCCAGGTTTCAACAACAACTCTCTTGCACTGCATGGGCTTCGACCAGGCCACGGGGTTTCCCAGGGTCTTGTGGAAGGGCAGCCTCCAGAGTCACCGGATAGAAAGCCAGGCAACCTTCAGAGCCCCCTTCACACCAGCAACACTGGAAGCCAACTAGCCAAGAATAATCCTAGCTTAGAGGCTGACTTATTTGGAACTTTTGGGGAGCAGCAAGACTTGCTTTCATCCCAAAATGAAGAGGATGAGCAGAGGGAGGGAAGAGATTGCATCAGTGAAGGAAAGCTTGGGGAGATCACCGATGGCCCAAACCGCCTCTTAAGCAGCAAAGGACATACCAAGCTCCTTCAGCTCCTCACCAACAAGTCCGAAAACAACGAGCCCTGCTCTCCACACGGTCCCCTGGAGGATAATCCGAACTCTAAGGACCTCTTAGGCGGGGCTGGGGGTATAGGTGGATCTGGCCTTGGGGGAGGGCCTAACACCCACTCCACCTCATTAAAGGACAAACACAAAATTCTGCACAGGTTGCTACAGAATAGCACCTCACCAGTGGAATTGGCTAAGCTTACGGCTGAAGCTACTGGAAAGGAGTCCATGGGTCCTGAATCAGCCTCAGGGGACAATATGCCCACCATGAGTGAACTCAGCACTAAACAAGAGCCAGGGAGTCCCAAAAAGAAGGACAATGCTTTACTTCGCTACCTGTTGGATAGGGATGATAATGTCATCCAGGAGAAGAACATCAAGATGGAACCTGGTGATGGACTGAAGTTGAGCAACATTAAGACGGAAAACCACGAAGCAGGTTTCAACGTGGTCGACCAGGTGAGTGATTGTAATTAGGATTGTCTTGATTATAAAATTGATGACAAGGAAATGTGTGTCACACAGCAGATGGAGGTGACACCCTTTGTTGAGAGATGTAAAGATCAGGTGTAAAGTACCCACATTGGAAGAGGTGTGCACAATGATGGGGCGGTGTGGCTTAGGGGGTAAGTGTGATCCCCTAGTGATCAAACGGTTGCCGGTTCGATCCCCTGTTCCTCCATGTTGAAGGTCCCTGAGCAAAACCCTAACCCCACATTGCTCTCGACAAGCAAGTGGGCCGTGCGTGGTTACCTTGGCTGTCATTGTGTGAATGTATGTATAAATGGGTGAATGTGAAGCAAATGTTGTGGAAAAAAGCGCTATAGAAATGCAGTCCATTTACCACAATTCTGCAGTGCAGAAAAATAGTCTTTCTACCCTGGGATTTAATCAATTAAAATTTATCCCATAACCAATCACGTCGTAAATGTATCATATGCGCCTACATGTAAATGTAGTAAATGTTTTTGTTTTGTCTAAACGTACCTAAATCCCTTTTTTATTATGTAAGATATATAGCTGGAACACCAGAATGATCAGGCTTGCTCTCATTTTTCAGCCAGAGTTGGGACAGTGTTTGGTAAATGTCACATCATACAAAGCAAACAGTTTCATTGGTCAAGCGTGTAGAATCGCAGACAACAAAGTGGTCACATAGTCTTTTTCTTGCCTCACGAGAATTCTGTCTTGGTGTGCAAGCCTCCAACATAACGCATGAGATCAATGTTTATAAATTTCCATGCCAATAATCCACTCAGAAATTTGCTCTTGGTGTGAAACAGCCTTTACACAGATTTATTCCTTGGCATCTTGGCACGTCAAAGATGTTCTCCATTTTTTGATTAGAAACAAGAGGCACTCCAATAGCGAATGGACGAGTTTGGTGTCTCAAAATGCATGTATGACAATAAAGCATATGTATTTTTTGTGGTGAAGCTAGAGGCAGGAGTTAAACAGCATAGAGTAGAAGTAGAAGACAAACGGAGGGGGGGGGTGCTTGGAAGGAGGTGGAAGAGGAAGGAGGGAATAAAAAGAATGGTGGGTGAAGAGAACGCTGTAGAGTAACCACAGAGGAGAAATGTGGACGAGAATGAAGATCAACTTTAAGTGAAGGAAAACTGAAATCAGATTATGTAACTTTTTGTTCTGACCTATTTATACATTCAAAACTGCATTCCATGTTCTGTGATGCTAGGTCTGAAAGGTGTAATGAATTTTAAATAACAACTTATCAATTTTAATGATAGCTGACCTCTTGCCCTTTACCATTGCCAAGTATGAATAACACAGATTTTTGTGCGATTTTCAATTTATTTCAACAAAATGTCGCTAAACATGAGAGAACAGGGTCAGTTAAAAATACGGTTTCATTAGGAAGATATTAATGATTACAAAGGAGTTACTTTGGGAGCATGAATTGATGTTTGGTAATACAAAACCTTGGGAAATAAACAGGTGTCTCACTCTCGCTCTATAACCACAAATATTAACAATGTAGTGCATGTAAGTGCTTACACTTCAACAGCTTTTGCCAAGAAATACAATCTCGATCCAATAGAAACTAATAAGCTGTTGAAATGTAGTCATGTAACTCAAGTTTAAATTAAAAAAAATAGCTTTTCAAGACTATTTACACTATTTATATTCAATCACCATCTATCCTTGGAGCCCCATTGCACGGTCCAAAAATAAAAGACCTCCTTGTCATTGTGTGTTTTGAAGGGGGTGTATCATATGAGTCTGTAGTATAAATGTACTCTCTCATCACCATTTTGGGCCTTTGTTTTGTGTCCCCAGTCAAATTGCGGAGGCTGGGCAGTTTCCTTGTAAATTCCTGCAGAACATTTTGCCTTACACTGCTGCCTGCTGGCAAAGGGGCATTGCTGCAATTGAATTCACAAGTAAGGTTAAATTTGACGTGTCCAGACCCCATTTGGCACAATTGGGTAACTTTGGCTTTTTCTGTCCCTCTCCTCACTAAAACATTTTGTAAAATTGCTTTGCTTTGTATATTGTACATATGTGATGCAGCTATTAGGGAGATATAGCATGCATTCAGTTGCATATTTTTTACAATCATTGGTGGTTGTATTCAACTTGAAACTATTTAGGTGATGTCAAAAAATACACATTTTCTCTCTATTCCAACGCATTTTACTTCGACATGGAGTTGATATCACAACCACGCACATGGCTCGCTCTTTGGTGGCCTGGGTGCTAAAGGTAAAGAGTCCTTAAAGTTAAATTAGGTGTATTATAGTATTCTACTGAATATATTCCACATTCACTCAGAAAAAATGTGAAAAATCCAATCATCTTTTTTGGATGATGACAATCTATGTTTGTTTGACACCAGTTACAACACACCAACTGGCACGCTTGTCAAACACACTACCTGTAACCAGATCAGAGTAGTGTTGTTGTACTCATTGAAAGTGAGAGTGCAATGGCTTTGTTGGAGTCAGTTCCTGGAAGGAGGCTGAAGGAGAAAAGCTGATATTGAGAAGGCAGACAAAAGTGACCTTCCTACCAACAGCTCTGCCTCCAGGCAGCGATGATGCCTGCCGGAGGCAAGGGAAGTTGTTCAGAGGCTGCGTGCAGGATGTGGGAGGGTCACCCAGATGGTGCTTTTTTTTTTTTTTTTTATAAACTTGTAGCTTGCAGAATGAGATGAGATGAGATGCTGCGTAGCTCATGTTCTCGATGCTGTGAAGGTTCTTTTTTAAGTCATAAAAGGAATAACAAATTTATTGAGCTTTCAATGCTACCAACTGTTGGAATGATGTTCCGTTTTACTGATTGACAGATGTTAAGATGTTACACGAACATAAAAGATATGTGAAATGTGATCTTACTTAGAGGATGGAGGAGATTTGCTGGGAGACGTGTTTCAATATGTGTGCATGTGCACATTATGTATTTATGTGAGCAAAGGAAAGATGGTTTGTTCTAGTATGAGTGTGTGTGTGTGTGAGAGAGAGTGAGCATGTGACAGCGTATGAATAATCTGCCAGTATGTGAACATATATAAAGTGTGTGTCTGTGCAAATGTGCTCATACTTCTGAGTGCATGTGCGACTATGCATGCTGGCTAAACAGAGCTGTGTCTTTGTGTCTTACTGTACACTACACATGACCTCATTAGTGCCGGCAGTTTATTTTTAGCTCCTCCTCTATTCATCAGCCGAGCAGCCGGACGTAACCATTCAGTGACGCGTGTATGGTAGGTTAAATTACATTGGCATTGGTAATTTAAAGGTGAATGTCAGTGAATGTTGTCACCAAGCATTGGGACTTCTATATATAAGGTCTACAGGAGACGTTGGATATTTTGAAAAATGAATTTGATATTTGCTGTTTTCATCAAAAGTTTTCTATTCTATGCTTGTTAATATTTGTCGACTATAAATGCTGCTTGTGTTTTTATATAATTTACAGTATTCATTCACAAAAACATATGTGTTAGGTTAATCACTGCTGCCATTGCCCCTGACCAAGGCAAGGTAGAAGATCTGGAGTTGGTCCCCGGGCTCTGTTGTGTGTGTTTGCATGTGCATGTGTTGGCTGCCCACTGCTCCTCATTGAGGATGGGTAAGAAGGCAGAGAATTGATGTCTCTACGGGGATCACTAAAGTACCCTTCTTTCTTCTTTCTTTCTTCTTCTTCTTTCATCGTGTAAAAGAAAGTTGTTTTCCTTTTTAATTTTTTCTCTTTTGAACAGTTTGTCATCCGTCTTTGCACATGACTTTAAACTAGCACTAATGTCACAATGCATCCCTCAAAGTTTAAATTCCAGACATTGAGATTATTTGACTGAACTCCCCAAGCGTGATTTATCTATTCTCTTAACCCAGTTTATTTCTCTGGCTAATCTCAGACCAGTGAGCTGGAGGACCTGCTGGAAGACCTGCAGAGCGGTGGCCAACAACCAGCCAGAGGTGTGGCCCCGTCTTTGGCCTCCTCTTCCTCTGTTCTGCCAGCTTCCTCTGTTGATAAGCAAACCATCATCAGTGACATCCTGCAGATGACGGACAGCAGCAGCAGCCCCCCAAATCAGCACAGAACCTTCCCTGCCATTGGGCCTGCAGCCGGATGTGAGTTTCTGTAGTGTTAATTTATTCATTTCCAGGTTTAAAAATGGTTTTGATTTAAACAGCATCTTTACATAAACAACAGCTTTAAAATCTGTGCCAAGATGACAATCAGTTGATTAATAATAACAATACAAAACACAGAATCCAGCTTGTACTGTTTGAGAATGTACAGTAAATGAAAAAGCCACATTCATTTAAATTGAATGTAAATTAGAAAAATATGATGAATAGATAAAACAACAAACAAATATCACCTGTGTCCAAGAACTGAGGCCAGCTGAGGCCCTTGTAAAAAAATTGTCACGACAAAGCAATATTTTTGCAAATAAAAAGCAAATTTTTTAGACCAGCTGTGGCTTAAAATACAACATGTTGACGGAATGCAAAATATCAGGTCGTAAATATTTATAATCGCGTATAGTTCAATGGTCGTTAACCTTGTCCAACAGTGTGCAGTTTTTAGGTATTCATGACAGATGATGTGTTTTCTTATGTGCTTTATTTTTGCCCTGGGCACACTAAGTCAAATTTCCAGCATGTGAACAATAGAGTTTATTGTATTCTTTTCTATTCCAGCAGACTTTAATGGACCTCGGCCAGGCCCAGCAGGTCGAGGTGGTCCTGCTCTTAAGGGCATGGCTATGGATGGGAGTATGGGTCTCAACCCCAATGCTCCCAGGCCCTTCCTCCCTCAGCACAGGAATAATGGCCCATACTCTTTAATGCAACAGCAGCACGGCATGATGGGAAACCATGGAGGTATGCCCAACCGGGCCACCATGGTGAATGCAGGTGAGATGCCAGCATAATTAAATTTCATTAAAGGAAGAATCATATTGGCGGAAGGAAGAATTTTTTTGTTCATTTCAGTTCATGCTCTCTGCTCTCAATAATCCAGTGTGAAAAGAATGGTTATAAGTCACGTTTCTGGGAAGAATTTTCTCAACATCTTCTCCTAAAAAGGGAGAAAGAAAGACAGCAGATCCATCTGCCACTGAGGTCATCTGTTTAATGTTCTTCCAATTCCAGGCATGTTGAACAGTGGGTCAGTGAGAGGCTCTGTACCACAGGGCTGGAGCCCTCAAGGGCTCTTGCGGAGCACCACGGGGCCAATGATGACCCAGGGGGTCGGACCCGGTCGGATGGTGCCCAACATGAACACTGCACTCCAAATGAGAGGTGGTCAAACTGGAAACAGAGCCATGGTCAGCATGCAGATGATGGCCAACGGTAAGAAAAATTATTGATAGATAATTACATAAAAATATACACTGCGGATGGATAGGAAAGAATAGAAGACAGATGGATGGACTAATAATTCAAATCGGAACTAATTGTTGTGCTTCTCTTCCCTCCAATTGTCCAATCAGAAATTGAGATGGCAAACTCCACCTACCGTCAGCAGCAAGGCCCACCCAATCAGACTGCTCCATGGCCAGATCGAATGATTAACATTGATCACTATGGTAACCAAAACAGGTATGGCACACATTCCATCCTAAAGCAGACACAGAACAAACAATCATCCATCCAACAGGATGTGGTCCTGAACCTTCAAATGAGTAGAAACGATACTGGGCTGTATTTCAGGCCCCCTTATGGCGTGGCCCAGGAGGAGGGGGTGGGGTGTTGTGGCACAGGCCCTGAAGGCCAGCCAGATGAGGGCGCTCTGCTGAACCAGCTGTGCTCGGTCCTGAAGGACTTTGAGGGGCTGGAGGAGATTGACAAGATGCTCGGAATCCCCACGCTGGCTGGACAGGTAAACTCCTGTCAACAATGTATAAACATGATGTCATAATTCGTTTAGTTTATGCAACTACTTTTAGATTAGATTTAGTTGTTCACTGTTTGTATCTACCATAAAAGACCTGTAAATTCTTGTGGACTGGGATTCCGTGTTATACTTAACACTTGTTTAGATTGGGGCCTTTTGATCAAATCTTACCTTGAGTTATAATCATTTGGCCATAACACAGATTGGATGTTGTAAATGGGGGATAATATGCTATGTGACTCTGTGGGTCCAGCAGGGCTTGCTGTCAGACCAGGACCACTATCTGGGCTCCTCGGATCCAACGGCTGGTATGAAGCCTCCCCTCTACAGTCAGCACTACGCAAGCCAATCGGGTTACGGTGGCTTGGCTCCAGAAGCTGGCTTTCATGGCCCTACTGCAACTGGCCCGATGGGGCCACAGAGGATGCCAGCTGGCTACCCCCCGATGATGAGGATGCCTGGGAGTGGAGGGCCCAGACAGAATGTCATGAGGACAGGGGGACCCAATCCAATAGTGCCACCCCAACCCAACAACCTGAGACTACAGCTTCAGCACAGACTTCAGGCACAGCTGGTAGGAGGAAAACCTTGGGAAATTGCGATTTATGCAGCTATTTTAAACGACAGCAGTCAGAAAGATACAAATGTGCTCTCGCACTTGGCCCTCATCCACAATTCCGATGTCATGAGACTCATAAGGATGAGCACACGTGACGCATACATACACCCAAATAATTCCACACACCCATTTACTCACGGTTTGGAAGACAACACTTTATACAACCTAAATGCGAAAGAAAAAAAACATTACTAAATACGTTTTAGAATAACTATCGAGCTCATTGGTAATTTTTTGGTCTATTGTGTGACTGATTGGTTGCCAAAATGTCACTCTAAAGTGCTGATGTCCTCACAAAGGGAGTTATTTCACATTCGTTCAGCACCACTAAGTGTATCCCACGCGTTTTATAAGTGTAGACTGCTACCTGGTGGAGAGTGTATTGAAAACGGCATGTAGATGTCAACTAAAATAGCACTGATGATTTTAGCAATCTGTTTGAATGTGAGACACAACTTTCATACTCCCATGCTGCTGGTGCCAGGAGGCAATCAAAGCCTTGACAAAAGCAAAGCTGCAAATAAACTCCTGAACACCACAGATGCTGTGATGGTTTAAACACTGAAACTTTAAATAGCCGTGCAGCGTGCAGCAACATCAAAAGCAGTCCTGTCTCAGAAAACCCTAAATCTAACAATGCTCCCCCGAAATCAATGTCACACACTGAATATTTTATTCCTTTTGGATCAATGGACTGATTTTTATCATTACTGAGTTGAGTCAGAATTAGGTAAATGGATCAAAACTACTGGATCATATTCAAACTCAAGTTATGACAACATCACAGGGCTGTCTAATTGACATGTTAAGGTGATGATTTTAAACTAAAATTAGTTTTGAATAAAAAAATAAGATAATTTTTGATTGGTTGCTACTTATCCTTGTGCAGAATCGTCAGCCTATGGTGAACCAGATGGGTGGAATGTCCACCATGAATCTACCTCTAAGGTCTAATGCACCAAACCAGGTCAGGCCACTGTCCCTTGAATGTGTTTATTCTTATGTGTCTCTGTTCTGTTTCACTTGCTTCTGCAAACACACTCAGGAGCACAGTTTGATGAGATGTTTAGAAGCCAGCAGTCATCGTGAATCCTGGGTCTTTCTTGCCATTATTGCCCACCAACTGAATTGCTGAGATTGGCTAATGTCTTGAACATTTTGTACTTATTTAAATAGTTTGTGTTTATGGAGCATAAAATATTGTTTTGCTGGATTTAATTTGCCTTCAACAAGTTGCTCACAGAGAATTTGGATGAGCCTGAAATGATTCCTTTCATTCATGTTCAATTACATTCCATTATTTGTCATGCCTACAGTACAATGAGTGATAGTGTGAAATTTCATAGGTGATGCTTCAGCCTCATCAGAAATTGAAATGCCCCAGAACTTTGTACCTCTCCCTTAGCTTGCCAGAGACTAAGGCTTCTGGGAGTTTGGAATAGTGGATTTTAATGTCTGCTACAGTTTTGGATACATATTTCTTGTTAGAAGATGGAGAGGAAACCCCAGGGAGGGAATGAGGTCAACGAAGAAGTTGTCAGGTGTACGTACAGTATTTAACTAGCATGTTTATAGGAATGTTACCATATTGTGTTTCCTCCTCCAGGGAACCCTCAACCCCCAGATCCTGGCCCAGCGGCAGCGTGAGTACCTCAGCAACCACCTACGTCAACGCCAACAGCAACAGCAACAACAGCACATGCACCAGCAGCGTGCCATGATGATGCGGGCGCAGGGGATCAACATGCCACCTAACATGCCCGCTGGCGGCGCTGCAGCTACGCCGGTGCCCATGGGTGGCACAAACCCTCGTCTCCCACAGGGCAACCCACAGCAGTTCCCCTACCCAACGTCCAACTACGGTACCGGCTTGTCCTCTCCTCCACCTCCTCCTCCTCATCCTGACTCCTCCAGCCCCTTCTCCTCCCCTCTCTCTCCCAGCCCTCATCTGACTAGCCAGGGCATGATGGGAAATGTAGGCGGGCAATACAGCGGGGTAATGAGTCCACCAATACAGCACAGTGCCTTCCAGTTCTCCAGTTCAGGTGATTGGAGCGTCATGTCATTGTGGTCTGTGTGAGCTTCAGCATCACTGTGGTGATTTATTGTGGAATGGAATTCCTTATTTACAATTGATTTTACTTTGTTTGGTTTGTTGTAGCTTCATTGAAACTCATGATTGTTTCTTTTTTGCATTTCTTATTAACCCACATCATAAAGCAATCAAGGCATCAATATA
The DNA here is from genome assembly GCA_900303265.1 of Brotula barbata. Lineage (NCBI taxonomy): Eukaryota > Metazoa > Chordata > Actinopteri > Ophidiiformes > Ophidiidae > Brotula > Brotula barbata. The sequence continues at coordinate 56,794 of OMNV01001292.1, read as the reverse complement.
CAGATACAGATTAATAATAATACTAATAGATAAATAAAATAAATATATAAATGAAACACATGAACAAAATGTTCCCTTCTCTGATACTCACCTCACAAGATTCCAAGATTTTCAAACATTAACACAAGAAATGTGAAATCATCAATATCATCAATCAATCAATATTGACTCTGGCATCAAACTGGTATTTTGACTAAACTCATTTCCGTAAATAATACATTTTCTTCCATCTTTTCTTTTAGGAAGTCCGTTTAATTTGTTGAAAAATCTGCCTTTACTAATCCCTTTTTCTTACTTAATTAATTTTGATTCCCTGACCTCCTCCACCTTGCATTTTCCTGTTTATATTTTCACATTGCAGATAATTCCTGGATCACAGTTGTCTTAAACTCAGCCTAATTGTTGTGATCGTTTCCCACCCAAATGCTGACACCAGTACAACCATCTTACAGTCATTTTCTTCTCTCCACTTCCAGGAATGAGCCAGCAGCAACAACACCAGGATCCAGTGTCAGGTTTCCCATGTGGGGCTCCAGCGCCCCAGAGTCCCTTGCTGTCCCCCAGGATGGGTCAGGGTCAGAGCCCAATGCTGCAGCAAAGCCAGGGTCAGTCTCAAACCCAGGGTCCCAACCAGGGTGCCTCCAGCTACCAGACAGGCACTGACCTCAATGGATGGCCCCAACATGCCAACATCTCCACCAGCAACAGGTAGATAGTGGGCTGCAAGTTGTCCACCCCTCATTTCCTCAAAATCGAGGTATTTGAACAGATAGGAAACAATCATTCATTCAAAAAAAGAAGAAGAAGAAACATCTAACCAGTGTCATATCTGGATGTAAATGATGTGTCTAATGATTTCATTGATTAGACAGGAATGTGTGAAATATGCTCTCTACAGATCTGAAGATGTAATATTGCCTTGCTGTAAGGGCAGACTTGGTTGCTGTCAGGTTGTCCTTTCCAATTAGAAAACTTGGTACCAATGTTTACTTTCACCATGACGTGGGTGCACCAAGTCTAACTATTACCATTAAATGGTCACTTGGAAATGTAGACTCAGAATGAATGAATTTCATCGCGTGCTTTCCAGTCAGGTCTAAATCTGTCACTGAAGACGGCATGTTTTCTCTGTCCCTGGTGTCTTCCAGTATGTACTCCCAACAATCCCAATCCCAGTATGCCACCCAGCCTAGTGTAGGCATGTATAATGGGAACAACAACATGAATCTTGGTGCCATGTCCAACAGTAGTGGAAACATGAACCAAATGTCAGCACAGATGGGCTCCTTGAACTCCATGGCCACAGAGCAGGTGAGTCAAGCACATCATGTAAACATCACAGCAGCCTGGATGCCGATAGTTGCCCACAACGCCTGGTTGCTTGTTTGCCTCAAGAAAGACCTGCTCATGTAAATCTTGACCCAAGCAAAGCAAATGTAATGGACTGCATTTCTATAGCACTTTTGTCCAAAGCGCTTTACGGTGTTTGCCTCACATTCACCCATTCATTCACACATTAACACACCGACAGCCGATGTAACCACGCAAGGCCCACTTGCTTGTCGGGAGCAATTGCGGGTTAGGGTCTTGCTCAGGGATCTTGAAGCTGGAAAAGGAGGTGAAGGACCTGGGTATGTTTCAATCCACAATAAGACACATTGTCCATAAAGGGAGGAAACCTGGTGCACTAAGTGCTAAGTGCTGTACACCTACAGAAATATATAACTTTATTGCCTGTGTTCCTGGAAGAACATCATTGAGGAATCTGTTGCGCTTAAAAAACATGCTGCAAGAGAACAATGACCAAAATTGACACTGAAAAGTGAAAGAACACTAGAATGAAAAAGACCCAAGTGTTGACAGGGATCTGGTCAAATTTGGTTGCCCGAAAGTAACCAAGAATGTTCATAGATCATTATTTAATTGTTTGTTTATATTTGCTGTGGCTTTCTTTGTACAGGGGAGAGACAGCAGCCTGATCCTGGAGCAGCTGGCAGGAATTGACATGCTCACACATGAGGGTGAAGCCACTTCTGTAAGCAAAAACATTTACTGAGGAAATATTAATTTTTTAATAATCTCACAATGCCGACAGAGGTGACAACTTATTTAAAATATTGGATGATCCAAGCAAATGGCGTAATTGACACAAAACATTCAATATTTATTATTACACCTGTCTTTAAAACTGAAACTAAGTACATTATATATATGGCAGCTAATCAGGACTAACCAAATGACTACGTAACGTTATTGTTGATTATTAGTGTGCCATATGTTGCCGGAAATACTTTATTCCATTCTAAAATACAGTCAGTAGTGCAGATTGTTGTCTTGATTAAGTTATTAATCAAAAGTCTATTTATCTATGTGACGGTTAATAGAAATCACATATGGGAAATATGGGAAAATAGCACATAAGAGACAATGAGGGTCATCTATATTAAATGAATTCCTAATTTGTCATTTTTGTCCCAAAAGGCATCAATGCAGCTGCCTCTCTTCACAATTGTGTTTAAATTAGACACAATGCAAAAAAACATGCTGAATATGACAGTTGATCCATTCATGGATTGCTCTGAGTGGGTTCCTGTTTCTATACGCGTCAGTGTCTCACTACAACTACTCTCAGACGATTTTGCATGTTTTTCTTCTTATCTGCTGTTGTTGATTGATGCGCTTCTCATCTTTTATCTTTTAGAATTATTGCTGACCACAGTCCAGGTGGAGACAATGAAACACACAGCAGCCAATGCAAAAACACTGAGGCCTAGTCAGCTCAGTAGGTAAACAATGAGGATGTGACGGCACACAATGGAAACACTGCTCTCTTTCCGACCAGCCACTGAGTGGAGAGAAATCTCCCCGCGCTGGTCACGTGTAAAACCTTTTTGCTGAACTCACTTTACAGTGGCTTAGTCCACTTCTTTTCTACAAAACGTCAGGAATCGTAGGGAAAACCTCTATCTGAAGCAACCGAATGAAAGAAACAAAGTGTTACGCGAAAAGGAATGCTGTGCTACTGTCATCCCTATAATTCCAGACTTTTGGGGACACTTTTTAACTTCAGGTATTATATTATACTGTAGCTGATGCTTTCATCCCTCACGATTTGAATACACACACAAGCACATGTGAAAGATTTGTGCACATGAATCCTTGGACACGTACTCTATATACAGATTTGGGGCAGATGAAATTTCAAGTTCTACGATGTTTCAGCAGTTTGGCAGAGAGTTGGAGTTTACCCCAGTTTTACTCCTCTGCTAGATTGACAGAAGGTGCTCCGTGTAGCAAGTTATCATTCTTCTACTTTAAACTTTATGAGCAGATTAATAAATTAACAGCTGTCATATTAACCTACATATATCAAACAACGTGCCATGAAGAGTGTAATGTAGTCAACTTAGGAAACTGTCCTCAACCCTGCATCTTTTCCATCTCTTAGCCACCAGAACAGATTGCTCAGAAAAGTCTACCACACAAACTGAATTATTTATTCTTCATTTGCTTTTTCCTGTCGGCTTACCTTTTTGGAATGCTTGCCTGATGTTGTCAGGTGGCGTTAAGGGTACATAATATTTTCCTGATCACAGCAAACTGATAGCATGAGGAAATGAACGGAAGCAACATCCTTTCACCAGGACGCTGGTGTTTTGGCAAAATATTTGAGTTTTAAGAGATGGATTCTGACATGAGGCACCTTTTTTAGTCAATGTCACTTAATGTAGCATAGTGGACACTACCTGAACTACCTGGTTGCATACACACACAAAGAGTTCATCTGTACACAATTTGAATGTATCCATTTTTCCACTGAAAACACACATCAGTAATCCTTTCAAACGGTGTACTTTATTTTTTACAGATCTATTTTAGAGCTTGACTGAAAATGTCAAATGCGAGGGTTTATGAGAAATATTTTCCAGGTATTTATAGCTTTGAACATTGTAGAAAAAATAATCTTTTTATGGCACAAACATTGTGGCTATCTTTCTGTAAGAAAATCCCTCAGAATGGTACGTTTTATTGTCCAATTGAAATGAATATGAATATAATTGCTGTAGTTACAGGTGAACAATATCTCTATTTAATTACTTTTTGAATGAAGGTGAATATTTATAGACAGTGTATATAGTTAGATTTATAATGTTCATGTCTTTGTTTTGTTTTTTACGCTAAATGCTTTTGCAAATCAGTTTTCACTGTTTTCGTCTAACAATTGTTTCTTAGAGGCAGAGCTACTCTCAAGGCACAATTTGTGGCACTGGCTGCTCTGATGTCAGTGGGTGGAGCTTATTATTCTTTTAGACATACATGGCTAGTTACCTCGCTTACTTAAAAGACAAATAATTATTTCACACAGTATTGACTAACATACAGACAGAGCAACAAATAAACTTTATTCATTCCTTCACTTTGCAAGCTAGCTTATAAACCTGCCCGTCTTGTTCCTAGCTGGCATACCTAGTTTGAATTCTCTGTTGTGTAGCAGAAAAGTGTACTTTCCATTCTGATATTTCAAATGAAGACATAGAGAGTAAAATAATAATATTAATGATAGTCAGATTTTATCGGAAATCACCAATTTAAGACTGTTTGGTTCCAAATACGGGACTGTAAACATAAATCCTCTCGAAACAGAGCGTGATTAATGTGTAACTTTAAAGGGGAAATAATAGGTTTGATTTTTGTTTTTCCTCATCGTTATAGTGTAAGACAACATAAAATTCAATATTGTGAAGTAAGAATACATCCAGTAACATAAACCCACAGGGCCTGGTCTGCTCGTTGACAAGAAATGTGGTTATAAAGACAATGTCAAATTTAAGAGATATTATTTTGTAAAGGATTGTCAGCGAGTTTACTGGACAGGCCCAACCTGAAGCATTTGGTTTCCAAACTGTGGTACATGTAGCAGTTCTTAAATGCACCTGTGGTACTACACAGAATACTGCAAATTTCTGCAGACAACCAAAGCAATATAAATCTGTCAAAATTGTGTTCTTGTGGCAAATATGAGATGGGTTTCACTGCAAAATTAGATTTTTATATACGCGTTAGTAAATACTTTTAATTAATTAGGCTGATATTGTTGTTGAAAATAGTCCAATGTGTATTTCATGCTCAGCTGGCGACTATGTACTTGAGTTTTACATGGGTTTCAGTAACATTTCAAGCACAATTTCAGTACAGCCGACCTACAAACTTCAGGCTTTGGTCTGTTGAGAGGTGTTATTTAGTATCGGTTCAAGTATGAAATCCATCGATTTAATAGATTCTAAGTGTGCTTTCTTTTTTTTCAAGGTGCTGATCTGTTAATTGTTAACAAACTCAAATGTTTGTTTTGGTACTTTACATGGCCCATAACTCTTAAGCACATATACTGTAGCAAATACCTGGAATAATTCTGGATTTTTTTGAATTTGAAAATGCGAATACTGAGATGAAATCAGACTCAAAATCTAGTCTGCCATCATCTCATCTCTTATTGTTGCACATGAAACATCTCGACCCACATTTGTCCTCATCACTTTTTCTTCTTCATGAAATATATTCTAGTAAATGGTAGTAAACTGTCAAATCCCAAAGATTTTAGGACGACATGTAAGCCATGGAAATGTTCTCACATCACAACATTGACAAGCACACAAATGCTCGTGTATAGCAGCTTCGAAACTGTTAAATAAATAAAAGTGAATGTTTTCCATTGATTTTCATTGTACATATATTTAGTGAAGATCTTTCTTAACCTTCAGATTAATATTTTATCAATTGGAATATAATTCGTACAAGTACCTTAAGAAACTGAAGACATAGCGTATTGCCTTAGATGTGTGATTCAGTGGCTTGTGTATAACTGTACAGTTTACAGTTGGATTATACGTATGTGTATTTTAGTCAGACCCTGCTGAGAATGTTTCAGCCATTCATAGGGAAAATAAGCAAACAGGATTTAAGGTTATTAGGTTGGGTTTTTTCCCCCGAAACTGACGCTTTACATACTTATTTCTGTATATTGACAGGTGGAAAAGTTCACAAAAATGCTAATATTGTTTGGTGTAAATTGATTCAACTAACACAACTTCAAGGTTTTAAAGTGGCACTAAATAATCTATGATATTTACTGCTGGTAATCAGTTGTATTGCAACAACTTTCACGATAGTGATTCAAATTAATTTAATTTTTGTTTATTTTAACTGCAAAATATGCTCAGGTAACATTTGGAGATGAATTGAATGTCATAAGAAATTTGAAACAATTATTACTCTTTAGATAATTCAGATGAACTTAAAAAGATATTAAAGCTAAAATGGTAGATTTGAAATCTAAAGAATATATTTAAAACAGAAAAAAAAGGATAGTTGAGCTATTAGTGCTGAAATATTTAATTCAACAGCGATGGATGAAGACTTTTTGTTCACTGGTGAATTTTAGAGTTGAGTTTTCTTTGCCAGAAATCCGTGAAAATGCTTAAGTAAACTTTCAGTCATTGTTACTGTTTCATATCCTGGCTTCTGCTGATGGATTGTGGAAAATTTGTCCCATGACACTGTAGGAAATATTACTTATTGCCCCTTTAAAATATTTGACACCCTGATCACTGGGTCGAAGATTACTCCTGAGTTGTCAGTGTATGATTTGTAATAGAAATTTGTTTGATAACCTCAGAATGACAATACAATGGTAAATGAGAGCAATATGTCAGAGCATAAGCAGAGTACTTGTATACAAAGATCACTGTTTACAGTTCATGTGATTATCTTTTAGAGTTTATCATCCAAGCTGTGATATTCATATTAAATATCTCAGCAGTCACACAGTCCAGGAAGAAACTGTTTTTTGTTTTTTTTTCAAAGTGTAAATGTGTTTATTATGCAAAAGCCTGGACGTTCACTCACTTTATGCAAAGCTGTCGACTCCAATGTTGCTTTTGCCAATGCTGCTCACTAATTTATGATTCATGCCATTGTAAATAAATTATTTTTATTGAGCAGGACTGCCTCTGCCTTTTTTATTTCATCACTGCCACATAAATTCGCTTTGTGCTCGCTGTGTTGCCATTTGGTATTACAGCTGTTCTTTTATTTGTGATTTACATGCAGGATAATGTACTGCAGACATGACACTGATGGTTTTTTATTACTGTGAAATGAAATGAACTGTGTACATTCATAAAGTAATGATAGTTCGCCAATGTAATCTGATTTTTAAAACTAAACTAGCAGATTTCACTTGGACTGCAGCAGTTACGGGCAACTGCTGTCTATTCACCAACAGAGGGCGATGGTGCTCAAGTTATGTATGTGAGCATTTCTCCTCATTTCTTCCCTCAAAGTAAAGTGTCACCGCAATGAAATGCAATATTACTAAAATTGATTACTATTGTTATTGTATTGTAATATAGTACTCTTATAAAAATTCTATTATGATTCTTAGGGTTGGGGAAAAAAAGAATGGACGAAAATGAATGAAATGGAATGTAAACCTGATATAATCACCCATATGACAAGTCACACTGAAAATGTGGGAGAAAAACAATTGTAAGCAATGAATTGTAAAATAAAAAGAACCATGACGATGATAATAGTAAGAAACAATAAAAATCAGTTTTGTTGAACGGAAAACAGGAATATTTAAAAACGTTATTTAATTAGTTTCATGGTTAAAATAATTTTTGAAAATTAAAAAAAGCGACACAAAATTAGATTAACAAGTTTCATTTCAGACTAGCTCTCTAAAAATTTCAAATTTTACAAATAAATGCTAAATCAATCAATCAATCAATCAACCAATTAATCAATCAATAATAAGTAATTAACAATGTGTTTGTGAGTTGCAAATATATGTGGCTGAGTTGTAAATGTAGAAAACTATTTATAAAGGCTTCTGGGGACTAATACAACAGAAACTGATAAATTTAAGTGATCCCGATGAGTCCAAGTGTTTAATGCATCCTCCTCTTATATTGAACCCACTGCAGAGGACTCCTGGTAAACAACTCTCTCTAGGGTAAGTTAAAATGCCCTAAACCATATCCGATAGAGTTTCATAATAAAAGAGTAGTTCGTTTGAAAAGAGATCATTCAATGTACAGTAGAATGATCTTTTTATTCTTTACAACTTTATGGTCATTATAGTCCGTAATAAATGTATAGTCCGTGATGAATGTGCACCCCTGTAGCAGCGGAGTACTGAGTTTAGATTACACATTACTGCAGCAAAAATATAGCACTTTTACATTCTCCCCTCGTGGCCATGCTTTTATTTTGAATTCATGCATTCCTTGTTCCGGTCCTATTTTGGAAAAATCTGATTAGAAGCCGTGCAAGAAATGGTTTGGATCCAACATGACGGCATTTCGTTGTCAGGTCATCCTATCCGTCCGTGTTCTCGGGTGCTTCGTGACCTGGACATGAAGGCTGGCAGACCGTGTGGTCGTTTCAGATTGTCAGGTTTGTGTTTTTGTTGTTATTATTATTTTTAATTCACTCAGACCGCCGTTATCTTTGCTGGTTAGCCGCACCGTTTGCTAGCTGAAATGCTTCTGAATTAGACGCCGGCTGAACTTGCTTTCGAAATAAAACACTAATTGAGTACACTAATTGACAAACAATTTACGTATATTTTCACCACTGGAAAGTTATACACGCACTAGAACAAAAGGCGAACACTTGCTACTTAAATGTAGTGCATTGGCGAGTGTGATGCATGAAGTTAAGTAATTATATTGCAAGTTATTTGTGTTTTAACCAAAAGTTTACGCATTGAGTGCGTCGATTGATTTTTGTGTGAGCCTCGTGCTCGTCAAGTCGGCAATGAGAGAATTTAAAGTCATTTATTTTTTAGACATAATATTGAAATTATTTTTATGACTTTACCACTCAAGGAATGAAGGACTTTAAGAACTAGAAACAAAATCTTGACTTTAAATAGTTATTACTGTGTGAACGTGGTTTAGCTAACGTGAAGTATTTTATAATAATGTATCTGTGCGTGTCTAACTTTTTGGTTTATTTTACATGTGTGTAACTTTCTTGCCGTTGCATATTTAATAGTATAATATATCATGTATAATGTAATGCTGTTATTTTGAAGAGTACGTATCATTTTCCGGTTTTGGGCGGCGTTAACCGGGATAACTCGACACAGTTATTGTCAACAGAGCGCCTGAGTGCAACGGAGCTCTGCAGTGTTTCAGAGCAGGATTCATCCGGGCAGCTCGTCTCCGCTTCTGCTCAGACTTCACTCGTTCATCCATCCGCTACTTCTCCACTTTTGTCTCTATTTCAATATATTTTTTAATACATCCTGCCGGAGATTTACACAGGAATTCACCGCCAAATGACAGACTGTCTCCTGCTGGGAGGACAGCTGGTCCGCTGATGATCGACAGGGGTGGTGGGGGTGCCCTTGACTTAGACAGAAGGATTCAGGAAGAGGGGGCACTGTCATGTAATGTACCAAATGAATGACATTGTGTGTTGTGTTCATTGGCAGGGATGTGGCGAAGGTTCTCCAAGTTCATTACCCCGCCAGCCTTTGAGCAGCAGTGTCCTGCTGAGAAAAGCCGTCTGCGCAGTGTAATTGTACAACAGTAGGGAGTCCTGGAGCTCCGCTGGTCCAGCTGAGGAGGCCTGACTGGTCTCCACCTTCACATCAGATGGTGGCAGAAGTGTGCATGAGAAGATAAACAAACACAAAGGCCCTTGTTGCAGAGGAGCAGATGCCAGGGCTGTGAAGCTACTTCATCTTTGGAACGGGACCGAAATAGAGCAGACTGGAGATAATGGCCGATCACGAGGAAGCTGAGCTGTCAGAGTCCCTTCAGAAGGAAGATGGTTATTCCAGTGAGCTGGAAGAACCCGATACAAACGTAAAATGTAAAAGTTTGCCTGTTTTAAGTGAAGCTGCACCACAAGAGGAAACCTTGTTGGCTAGTTCTGTGAAAATGTCCATTACTGCTGAAGAGAGTGCTGAATTCATCCAGCTCCCAGCCAAGACGGAGTCCTTTCAGGCCGAGTCCCCGACAAGAGCAAACTATCTGGCCAAGACGGGGAAGTCGGCGCTGAACCGGCCTAGCTTGTACATGGAGAACACGGAGATCCGTCGGGGTAAAAACCTGGCCAGAAGGAAGCCTCCAGGATTTTTTGCTTCCAGAATAGCTCAGATCCGTTTGCCTATTAGGAAGTATTTTGGTGTAATTTTGCAGGACTCTCGCTGTTTTCTGTTCTGCATGTGCTACCTGACCTTCATCCAGTCGCTCATGGTGTCAGGTTACCTCAGCAGTGTTATTACCACCATCGAAAAGAGGTACAGCCTGAGGAGCTCCGAATCGGGTCTCCTTGTTAGCTGTTTCGACATAGGGAGCCTCCTGGTGGTTGTCTTCATTAGTTACTTTGGCGGGAGAGGCCAGAGGCCTCGATGGCTGGCGGTTGGCGGAATCTTCATTGCTGTGGGTGCCGCACTCTTCTCCTTACCTCACTTCATCTCCCCAGCCTATCAGATCCAGGAAGTCAACTCCTCCTCAGCTAACGAGGGCCTCTGCATGAACAGCAATGTCAGTGGCAGGGACCGTATTGACATCACGTCCTGTCCCAGAGACCAAGAGGGCAATGAGCACAACCTGTACGTGGCGCTGTTTGTCATTGCCCAAATCTTGGTGGGCATGGGATCGACGCCCATCTACACTCTGGGACCCACCTACCTGGATGACAACGTCAAGAAAGAGAACGCGTCGCTCTACCTAGGTAAGAGTTTGAAAGGACACATCCATGTGCTGAGGGCTGCACGATTAATCGTAAAAAAGAATCTCAATCTCAATTCACACATCTGTGGGATCTCATGTCAGATGATGATTTCTCCCTCCGTCCCCGATGCATTAACCTCATGCTGCGTTGACGTCATCATTTCGGAGCAATGTCAGTTACACACTAGAAAGAAAAATTTACTCTTAATTCAACATGCACTCGTGGCGAAATTGCTTAAGAGAATCGTGATCGCGATTCAGGGGGAGAGATATTGTGATTCACTTTTTAAGCAAGAATCGTGCGGCCTTAGTGCTGATGTTAGCAAAAAGTGTTACGGTTCATTTCAGCCAACTTTAGCAGCGGCTGATTTCATTTGTCTATGTGAAGGTTAAAAGTTAGCAAATTAGTAATTTCATCTGATGCCATGATTAATTTGGCATCATGATTGCATCCTTCGAACTCAGTTGATACACAATAATCACAATCCTCTTCCAAAGGAATGGTGGTGCTGTACGGTAAGCCACGCTGGCCAGGTGTGTGACATCAGGATCTGCATCGCCATTTTCTTGTGCGCATGTCGTTACACCCGTTTCAAACATGAAGGCTAATGGCGCCACTGCCCAATTGCTACAATGACAGTTTCCTTCAACAAAATTGCCATCATAGCGTCTGAGAGAAGCTGCCAACTAAGCATAAACGCCACAGAATGAAGGGTCAAGAACAGTGTGCAATTTTGTTATTCAAAGATATGAAAAGACAAAATATTGTATATGAGGCGTGCAGGGACAATTTAGTCATTTTGTACCATTTCATCATGCAGGCATATGGTGTATATCCAGCATATGGTGTGTACTGTGTACACTTGGTAGCAGTGGATAGCTGGAACAAGAAACTGTAATTAAGGAAAAACACAAAGTCGTACAGTCGCAATTGTATCTTTCTGTTCTTAGCTCACTCCGCTCCCTAACAAAACTGGTATGATTTCAGATTTCCACAGTGGCATGCATTTTAGCTAAATTGTACACTGGATGTGCAGATCCAGTAAACCACGAGCTTACACTAAGTCACAGAGAAGGCCTAAGTGCCTTGCTTAGCGGCACATCAGCCAGAGACCAAAAAAATCTAGAAATATGCGAGGTCCCTCAGTTCCTTCACCGTGGCCTACTTTTCGAACATGTGCTGGAACAAGTTTCTGTGGCCAAGTCAACTGTGTGACCTTCAACACCCCCAGCTTTCCCTTTCACATGTTGCCCCAGAAGTTCTCGCCCGAGTAGCCTCAAACAAGGTAAAGCTTAATCAAACTAACAAATGAGAATGGGTTACGAAACAGGGGAAGGTCTTATGTGCATTCCTGCCGTTCGAACAAAAAAAGTGCCACAAAGGCTCAGCTTAAATCCGAGCTGTTCTTTTTTTTATGAATAGAGCCAGGGGAGCAGCGACAGAGGGGCTTTGATCAGTGGGTCTGTCCTTTGGTGGCACAGTGTTCCCTGTAGGGGTCTGGAGAGTATAGAATCTGATTTGATCGTTATTAAAAGTATGAAAAAAATGCATCATGAGGGAAAGATCTGGAAATGATCCACTTAGCTTCTACTCATGGTTATATTTTGCAACACATCAGGCTTATTCGCCTTAATTACGAGGCATACAGGAACTCGGGTAAAAAGCATATGAAAGGCTCAGAATATGGAATTAAACTACGTCGCCAGTGGTCTCATTTAAAACCATCTTTTATTATAATTGCACGTAATTTTAGGAAAGGTGTGTAGCTGGTAAAGGCAACTTTCTTTTAAATTCTAGGGAAGTTTGCAACTATAACAAATAACTTTAAATATTAGAAAATGATAGAGGAAATTTACCAAAGTGCGTATAAAACAATGCAAGAACATCAAGGTTACAGAAACAAGATTTTTATTATTTGATGAAATGATACAACCGTGAAGCAGAGCCTACATAAATTTAGAGCAATTGAAAAGTTCTATACATTATATTTAGTGTTTACCGATTACAGTCGCTGGTGTTAGGATAGCACAGAGCAGAAGAGACATGAGATAAGCAGGCATGTCAGAAGAAGATAGTTGGTTTAATGTCAGCTGACAACTTCACGGCTCTTCGTGGTGGGAACATGATCAGTTACAGTATGGACTGGCCTTACAGTGTTGAATATTAATTATTCACAATATTAGCTCAGTCTGGTTTTTAGTACACAAACACAAAGCAGGAAAATCCCTGAAGTCAGCGGTCCAATGAACAGGAATTCCACAAATAGTAAATGAGTAAAAGAGTAAAGTTACTCCAAACGCTGGCAGAGGTGTGGAGGATATCTGTAGTTTTCAGTCAGAAGTAGAACGTGCCAACATCAGCTGACATTGACATGAGTTTAACATTTCAATTATGCTCTTACCAGAGCGTGCTATATAGATCACTGGTTCTTTAGCTACGCGACATGTATCATCTGTGGTATTTGAAGTGCCACCCTGTGGTGTGCCAGAAGACCTGCTAGTGTGGCAAATTATTTACAAAATTAAAAAGGGTTTCATTCCGAAATGATATTTAAAGTTTGACTTGAGTTATGTTGTTTTGTATATTCCCCCCATCTATGCCTGGGTTTCCTTGGGGTTCTCAGATTTTCTCCCATCTAGAAAGGCGTGCAGCATACAGTAGGTGAATTAGAGTATCTAAAATTGACCATAGGTGTGAATGGGAGCAGAATAGAGTTGTCTGTCTCCATGTCTATCCCCTAATGACTGCTGGGATAGGCTCCAGCCCTACCGCAACCCTACCGCCAGTGGTAGAGCTGAGAAATTCATTAGAGCGTGTGCAAAGTTTCCCTGCGGTTTTTCAGAGTTGGTGATTAATTGTTCTTAGTGACTTACTGAGTGTTCATACACGGATCACACCATACAATACTATAAATGAAAATATACTGTAATGAAGCTGTCCGAAAAAAGTTTAAAAGAAAAAGTAAGAAAGAAATTCAAACAAAATTCACCCACACGCCCAAAACTGTAAATAGATCTGGTCCTAACGAGAGCCCAACTTCCCACAAGATAAATGAGGACCAAATGCCAATGAGTAGTAATTGCGTACCAGAGCTGAAAACGTTATAAAACTACCAAGTGTTTGAGCCCAGCATGTTATTTTGTTAAATTCCACTTTTGACACCCCCAACCGAATAATTCTTAAAAATCTATTGTGAAGAGCTCCAGGCAAATGTATTTTTGAAATGTTTTTGGACTGTACATGACTCCCACTCCTGTTTGTGAGTTGATATACAGCATGTACTGTATGAATGTGTGTCATTGTCCATACAGTGGCTTTGTACAAAGAGCTGACTGTAACACAGATTGGCCTCTTATGCTGCTTAGCCTACTTAGCTCATGTTAATGGCAGACCATGAGATGATGTCTTTACTACATCTGTAACCAAACTGCACATTCAGCAGGAACGCCATCTAGATAGACCGTCGTGGTTTTTTATTTACCGCATGATTTTATCACTATCTGAGATTTTAACACGTACATCGATCATGCTCATCCAAAGGAGGATACATTTTTTGCACAGACCAACGTTGAACACAATCCAAAATCAAATGGTGTAATCCTGTGACAGATCAGAGTCATCTCCCAGTTTCCTGCATTTGTTGACAGAGATAAAACACCATCAGGGGAATCGTTTGGAACTTAAAATTGGAGTGAATCCTGCTCACTGCGTCTATGCCGTCTCAGCAGTACACAATGCAACACTTTCTGTCTGGGCATGCCTCGCCTTGGATTATTAGTACAGCATCACACAGACACTAAGATGGTCTTTATTCCATTTTCTCTGATTATGTGAAAAGGGCTTTGAAGGCTTGGAGCCATATATTGGATTGTCGTGAATTAATATTATTTTATATACATACAGTAGTGCTAGTATTTTGTTTTATTAGTTTTTAGGTAAGTTTTATTCATTGTACTACAGAGATTAAAGAGCCAAATAACATCGTGCCATTGATTAAGATATTTAAGCACACTCAGTTAATCGGTCAGTTTATTTAGCTGGAAGAAAAAAAATACAGAACCACGTGCAATGCGGTACGCTATCAATTATCGAACAAGTGGCATCCTTTGAACAGGCTAATTATTTACCAGGATTGAAGGATAAAAAAAGCATGTATAGTGACAAAAAATACGTGGTAAGTTAAAAGGCTAAGGTGTGGAGTGAAGCTCGAATTCACAAGCCAGGCAGTGTCGAAACCCGATTCAAGATGAACTGACCCCACTAGATTTTTCCATAATTCTGACGTTTGAAAAAAATTCTGGCCCTGCAGAAACTTCATAAAGTTAATAAAGTTTAATACTTAATACTACCAGGGTTGTAATGTGTCGTCCAGTTTATATTTTTGTGACATAAATGCCCCAAAGGCGTATCATGTTGATTTAGTTTCATTCATGTCTATTATGCCTTTGGGACTCAATAAAATCAGTTGGAGACGCTCCGGTTTCCATGCGTAGTAAAAAGCCAAGCTGTAACCACTTTAAATTTTAACGTGCGAGCTCAGACACAGCATGGTTTTAGAGGCTTTAACAAAAGCCTTTAAAACCAAAAAGTGTTCATTGTGCTGATGCATGCAATGCACTGACCTCTTTAACAGCAGGCCTGCACCGATGCATTCATCCTCAGCTCCAAACTGCTGCCCACATATTAAAGTATGATTTCAACCATCATCTTTAGCTTTAATTAGTATTAACGTAGCAAGGAAGGCAACGCTTTAAAGCCTCCATAAACCAGAAAGCTCGAATCGTATTAGAACACAAGAAACATATTTCTTATTATATAAAACACGTTTAGTGGTGGATCACTGGTTAGAGCGCGTACCACATAACACAGCAGTCTGATGTCGGCCTGTGCCCTTTGCTGCAGGTCATCCCCTCTCCCTGCCCCATCCTTCCTGTCTATCTCTACTGTGCTTATCATAGTAAAGCAGAAATGCAACAAAAAAAAGTTGAGGGAGGCCATTCAGTACAATAGATACAAGATAGCAGTTACATTTAGACAATAAACTAGAACATTGAATCCAGTATAACAAAATGTATTAAACATGTTTGATTATATACCTGAAGATTCAGCCTGTAAAATGTACACATGTACCAAGTTACTGAAACTGCTCCTGGCTGGTGTTGACTCATTTAAGAATTTAATTAAAGCAGAGCAACAATGGACTTTCAGGCCAGTCTGAACCCTAAACATAGAGATGAACATCATTCAATCGGCAAAAACATGTGTTAGATAAGACAAGACAATCCTATATTGTTCCGCAGGGGGGAATTTACGGTGTGGCAACAGCAAAGGGGAGAGCACACTAGTAAGGAGACATCAGTAGAAAAAAAGAAACAAGAAATAGCAAATAAATATTCGGTAAAAAGCAAAGTCAGATAAGTAGACAGTAAAACAGCACCTTACATTACTGAGATTTCACAGTGTAGTAGACAGTGATATTGCATATGTGTGTATTGTCAGTTTTTGTTGTGTTGTTTACCCAGAGCTTTGTTGATTGTAAAGCCTGACTGCAGCAGGTAGGAAGGACCTGCGGTACCTCTCCTCCACACACCGTGGGTGAAGCAGCCTGTCGTTGAAGGAGCGACTCAGTGACAGGCTGACAGAGTTCAGCATGGGGTGGGACATGTTCTCCCTCAGGGATGATCGCTTGGCCATCATTCTGCTTTCACCCACCAGCTCCACTGGATCGAGGGGGGCATCCAAGGACGGAGCTGGCCTTCATGAACAGTTTGTTCAGTCTCTTCCTGTCAGCAATTAAGATTACTGCTGCCCCAACAGACCACTGCAAACAAAATGGCTGATGACACAACAGTCATAAAAGGTCTTCGGGAGTGGCCCTTGCACTGTAAAAGACCTGAGTCTCTTCAGCGGGTAGAGGCCGCTCTGTCCTTCCTTATGTAGTGCACTTGTGTTGTCTGTTCAGTCCGATTCGTTGTTCAGGTCAACACCCAGATACTTTAAAGATATAACCATCTCAGTGTCCATTTCCTGGATGTTCACGGGTGGAGGAGGGGGATGTTTGAGCCTGCGGAAGTCCACCAGCAGCTCTTTGGTTTTCCCTGCATTTATCTGGAGGCGGTTCTGCTGGCACCAGTCCACACAGTCCTCAGTCAATTCTCTGTAATCGTGTCTTATCTTAACTTTAATTTAGTCTAACACAATGTATTAAAGATGTTTTGCAATAGACATGAAAATTCAGCCTGTAAAATGTGCACATTCACCAAATTACGGAAGCCGCCCCTGGCTGCTGGTGAATCATTTGAGAATTTAATTTATGCAGCGCAACAATTTACTTTCGTGCAACATAGAGATGAACATCATAATCGATTGGCAAAAATATGTGTTCAGTCGCTGCATGCATCTCGCATCACATTGGCTGTGTCTTTGAATCATGAGATGAACAGATTCTCAGAATTCAGAGAGATGATTCTGCATTTTACATGTGTGTCTCTACTGTAATGTCACAAAACAGCAGAAAATGCTCCCAAAAAAAGAAAACGCTTGCTGTAGTATCTTCTCAAAATCTCAACTTTAGTCAACTCAGTTACTGCTCTGTCAGATTATCCAATTTCTTACATCAGAGCCACATACATCATTACATGCATCAATATAAGTCTAAACGAGGGAGGAAAGTATTCTGTGTAGGAGGCGGTGGGTCTAATGTTGGTGCCGGCAGCCTCATTTGGAAGTAGTAATGAGACAATGCTGTGTCAGCAGGTTGCTATGACAACGATGTCATCCCATAACATTTCATTGTGTCTCCCCCTAAATCTCTAAGCGGTCCACCCTGGCCCCTGCAGCCTCTCTATCTATCTCTGTCTGTCTGCTTCTGTTCTGCTCCGTCTCTCCCTCTAAACACAAGGTTGCCGCAGCTGCCGTGGAGTGATGAAGAACAAGCAAACACAGCTTTTGAAAAGCTATCGATCAAATAGCAAAGGCCTAATAACACACATTTAACGCCAGCAGTGTTAGTAAATGGAATGATGGCTTACAGGACTTTTGATTTTGGACTGACGTTCAGTTTGTTCAGAGGCTCTGAAATCCTTAAAAATCCCTGTTGTGTAATGTTATAATTAGATTTTGCTCCTGTTAGATTATTTTTCTTTCATGCTGAAATGCTTACTTGCTTTTCGAACATTATTTAGCTACTGGGACCACTCATACAGCCACCGTCAATCTCTTTTATGGCCGTGTGTGTCACTGGCTGGCCTGGCTGCTCCAGACTCGTGTTATCGGGGTTGTATAGAGCTTTACTGTAGATTCAGACTTCGAGTTTGCTAAAACTTCCACCACTTAAGAGACTTGTTTTTTTGCTCCCAATACCATGTTTGGTATTATAGCAAATAAAGCAAAGTATACCCGGTGCTGGAATAATTTGAGCTGATCCGATTGGACATCTGAATCTACTCCTGTTATAATAAAGAGACAGTGTGTCTCATGATTAAAGTTGGTGAAGTTGTCAGTTTTGAATACCAATGTGAATTCCTCTGTTTGAGGAGGTGTTAATTGTAGATGGATGACAGGATTTCAGGTTCAGACTATTAGAAGTCAGGTTGATATCCCAAAAGTAGTCATTTTCTCACTGGGATCCCAGTACAGTACTACAAGGATGTTAAGGCACAATCCATCAAAAAGGCATAATTTTGCTTTTTTACTGTAATTTCCAGATTTTCCGACTTCTTGGAAGAAGAATGGAAATGCTATACTTTGTTGCAATATTGTTGGAGTGTCACGCTTTCCCAGCAGTATGAAAACATAACAGCACTTGTACTTAATGGACATTTTTTACAGTAAACAGGCAAAAACATAGCTTGTAATGTATTTCCTACTCGTGCACAGATTGACATTTCCTTGCAGGGAATCCCCCGACATGTTACGTTCATCACTTCAAGCACAGTGTGTACTGAACGTTCAAGTTTCTAGGAAAAGATGCCTAGCAAATCTAATATCTAATGGGTGTTATGGTGTAAAGAACCAAAGAAAAGTCAACCTTTTAAATCAACAAATTGAAATGGAGAACAAAACGATGAGGCTGGAAATCGGTTTGCTTTTATACTTTGCTGCTTTTTCTTTCATTACTGTCGACCAAACGCGCTCCATTATTTGCACTCTTGCAACCCCCTTACACTCTCCATTTGTTTAATCTCTTTTTTTTTCCAC
The DNA here is from genome assembly GCA_900303265.1 of Brotula barbata. Taxonomy (NCBI): domain Eukaryota; kingdom Metazoa; phylum Chordata; class Actinopteri; order Ophidiiformes; family Ophidiidae; genus Brotula; species Brotula barbata. The sequence continues at coordinate 37,843 of OMNV01001292.1, read as the reverse complement.
TTCCCTTCTTTCTCCTTCTCCCTCTCTTTCACACCTGCATTCTCAACAATGCTTCACAAGGATCTTGGCTAACTTTTTTTCCCTCTGCTGCTTGTCTGCAACGTGTTACGTAATGCAGCATCCTGCCAGCTGAGGGTTTTCCCTCTTCCCAGCCTAGATAAGGGATTATCCTGCGTGCCACTGGGGCCCTCGGAAAGCCAGAGCCCTCAATCCCATTCCTATGCTCTATCATCTGATTCTCTGGCTATTCCAGTCAGATGATGTAACAGTGGTGTGGAGGGAACTAAGAAAATATGTTTTTTAAGGAGGCTTTGCAGATGAGTAGCTGTGTTGTTCCCTCTGATCACAGGGATTCAAGGGAACATGGAAATTCACAGGAATTTCCTCAATTTTACGGGACATTTTTGGAAAAATCAGTGGATTTAAAGTGTGTACATCACTTAACACATTGACTGTGGTTTTTCTTAGTATATGGCCATGTCTCGCTATTTGGTGCATTGCTGTGAAATTTGGTTCCTTTGTCCCTAGTGGATAAATTCTAATGACATCAGTAATTCCTGATTTACTATCAACCAACACCAGAATGTCCAAATTTACACTTGAAGAGATGTCTCCAAAATCATGGATGAATTCCTGACGTCATAATCTTAACTTTGTGCTCAACATGAACATAGTAATGCTAATGCATACTAATAGTGTTTGGGAAGCTACTTTGAAATGGTAGCTTTAAAAGCTGCAAATTACCCATGATGTAAAGTAGTTAAAACCTAGCTAAGCTATTCTTAATAAAGTAGTTAGACAGACTACAAGCTTCTGGGCGAATTACTCTGGGGCAACATCAAATATTTGTATTATAAAATAGAAATAGAAAACATGGTTGTAGTAATTTATAGTATCGTATATGAACATTTGTGTTTCTTACTGCAGTGCATTCCAAAATAATTAACTATATGATTTCAAAGATATCAATAAAAAATCCTAAAACAAGAGTACTCAAATTGCACGTCTGCACATTTGTAACATTAGAACAAAAAATGCCTTTTTTGTCACAAATTGCTTATGCAATAAAGTCCACAGAGACGTGAGGGGTTGGCGAGAGAGAGAATATAACGATGAGCACTTTAATTTCTAAACGCAGGAGGTTTGTTGTCATGCTCAGTCATGCTGTCTGTTGCTGTATGTATGGAAGTTGATGTTTTTTTTTTCCACAATGGTTTCTTCTTGGTTTGATTAGTGCTTTACTTCATGTTAGACATTTTTGGCTGGTGGGGTTGATGGATATTTTGACCCCATGTACTAATCAAAATCCTTGAGTCAAACAGTTGTTGATTACATTTATTTAGAGCAATTTTGCCTGTGTGTTTGTTTGATATTGACATCCATTGTTGAGGCTAACATTTCCATATTATCATTATCTGGATTCTAGGTACATTGTAGGTAGAATAGGATTGTATCCCAGCATGCAGGTCATTGTGCTGTTAAATCCCGTTACCATTACTCGTGCCTGGATTAGTGTCACCCATTTCTGTTAAAAATGGCTAATAGCTATTTAGCGTGGATAGTTTCTGCATTTCAGGTGCAGGTATTTTTTTATTTACTGCCAGTTTAAAGATGGATTTAGGTAACTTTTGGGATGATTTTATCTCACAAAAGTGATGGATCAGATTGCATTTACACCTAGCATCCATATGTGGTCTGGCAGAACACATGGTGGTTTGCCTGCGTTACAGTACACTGATCACTGATTACATTTTTGCATACACAAGGGCTAACAAAGGGAAGAGTACTTGGTGTCGGGTTCCACAGGCTCTGACACTGAGAGGCCGTTTGTTCACATTATGGTCCAGTACTGGGCAGCACTTTGAATTTTTTAAGTTATGCCACTGGATTTCTGTATTTGCTTTCAAGTTGGCCAAGGAACTTAAGATGTTAATTCCCTCTAATTGGTGAAATCTTATGTTCGGCCCCAAGTTGGCCCCTTATTCCACAGTCATATGAGCGGCACACATGACCCACACATGGGCTTTGTGCCACTAATGCTGGATTACTTTGACTTGAAGCATTGGATAAGGGTTAAAGAAGTTTAGGAGGCAGACATGACTCCACTTGGTTGCCAGTTTAAAAAAATTAACCAATGTTTCATTTGCACAAAAATCAAAAACTGACCCAAAGTCTCAGAACAATGAAATTGACAGAAACAGAATTTACAGTATAAAGTTGGTGTGTGTGTTTTTTGTTTTCTGTTTTGGCCTTTCTCAAAACGTATTGCACCATTTCCTATATTTGTATGTGACAACAGACTTGGATGTTGACACCAAGAATAAACTCAATACAAAGCTTAAGTAAAGGCACTATATATAGAGGAAATAAATATGAATTACAAGTATTGTAAGTATCTATAAAATCAAAGAGAGACATTGTTGTATTAATGTGTTTCTGCTGAATGTGATGTGAAAAATTATGACAACACGTGGTCAAAGAGCTTCTTCTAACCTCTTCTCCTCATCCTCTCCTCTCAGCTATCATGTACGTGATGGGAGCACTGGGCCCAGCGGCTGGTTACTTGCTTGGCGGAGTCCTTATCGGCTTCTACGTTGACCCCAAAACAGTTGTCAACATTGACCAGAGCGACCCGCGCTTCATCGGCAACTGGTGAGACAAATCAGGCTGCTGTGGGTTGGGAGGGCTTTCTTCATCAGTAACATAAGATTTCTAACTGCAGTTATTGTCCACTTTCAGTATGTATTTACAGTCACCTGCCAGTCATTTTGAGAGTGGTTGAAACTGTGTGGTGTGCCTGATTGTGCCTTATTGCCTAATTGTAAATTTCCCCCTACGTGTACTTGTAGGTGGAGTGGGTTCCTACTGTGTGCCGTGGCCATGCTGCTGGTCATCTTCCCCATGTTCACCTTCCCCAAAAAGCTACCACCCCGACACAAGAAGAAGAAGAGGAGGAAAAAGTTGAGCCTGGACGACATGTCCAGTGACGATGATGTCCTCAAGGAGAAGAGCAACAACAAGAGTCAGACGGTCACCTCATCCATGGGCTTTGGCAAGGACATCAAAGGTAATAAACTATGACACTGAAAAGGACGGTGACATGTTGGCCAGGACTGCAGGATCTGGCTTGTGTCCTAGATAGACAGTATTGCTCATCTGCCTTTAGGGTCTTTTCTGTTTCAGTGGTAACTTTCAGTATCTCCTCATTTTTTAATATCTATAGGAATACAAAGATATAAACATAAACTGATTACCACATCAGTAACTTACTGTAAGTGACCGACCTAGATTATGGGACTGGAAATTTATTCACTCAGGGAAATAAAGGTCAGAGAAGAAGTCACCTCCACACTCATAACCTCAATGATAGGAAGATATGGGTGATTGCTTGAGTGGAAAATAAAGGTTGAAGATGTTTTACTTGAAAGGCTGGTTTAGTTTGCAGAGTGTAGAAAGCCCGATTCAGCAGACCACCAATGTGGTCGTTACTGCGGCTCTTTACGCAGACAGATCAGCCATTCGATGGGCCTTTTGGTTTTGTCTGTTTACAGTGGCAGCGTGGTGTACCTTCAGAGATCAAAAGCAGAGGATATAAGCTTTTGGATGATTTGAGTGGCCAAAACACTGAAGCAGTGATGAACTGATTAATTAAGCTTTATGAATAAGAATTTTTGGAATGTTTGCTGTGATATTTTCATCATCAAGGAATTTTAGGAGGAAAAAAAAGGTGCGTGTACTTTGATAAAAGATACATGTACTCAGATTAAGCTTGGCCTCTTTTGCTCTTTCCAGACCTGCCCAAAGCAGCAGTGCGGATCCTCAGTAACGTGACCTTCCTCTTCGTCAGTCTGTCCTACACAGCAGAGAGCGCCATCGTCACCGCCTTCATCACCTTCATCCCCAAGTTCATCGAGTCTCAGTTTGGCATCCCAGCATCCAATGCCAGCATATACACTGGTGAGAAAAGACACACTCTCACATGCACACAGTCTCATCTCTTTCTTGCCTGTCTGTCCAAGGATCAGCTAGCTAAAAAGAGACATTTTAATGCAGTGTTTGATTTCTAACGGCCAAGTCTCTCTGTGAATTTTAAGAATGTGTTGTTGAAGAAGTAACTGAAGCAACGTACAACACTGTTTCAGCCGCTAAGAAATGGTTAAATTTCTTAGTCCAATTCTAAATTTAATAGTGTAATTAATTTGCTTTTCCCTCTATTCTACTGCCATTGGATGCTAAAGATTGTCCTTTATATTATTACACTTCGTTTATTTGAAAGTTCATAAGTTATCTCAAAGAAGCGCTATGCCTCTATGTGCCTGTCCTACATTCTTATCACTCTAACCCGTCAAAAATAAGATGAAAAGAAAAAAATCACACTCTTAACTCTCAAAAATAGTTTCCTGTACCATTCTTTTGAGAACCAAACGTGAGTTACACATTCTTAAATTTATTTTAGCATTGCTCCATAATTTAACGCTCCCTATAGATATACAGTACATTGCTATTTACTTTGAAATTTAATATGTTGTTTTCATGTTAAGTATGATCAATCCCAACCTCTAAAAACTTTGTTTCAGAAACTTTTTTCAAAACTCAATTCTCTCTTGTAAATGTCACTGGAAAGATTAGTTTTTGTTTACATATTGATGTTGATGGATTGTTGGAATTTAAATCGATAATAGATGAATCACCTCTAGTTTTATAGTTTCCATTTTCAGAGCCATTCTTTGTGTAGGATGAGATTCAAGCTCAGCTTTAAATTGAATCAGCATTGAATTATATCACTTAAAGCTTTTAAGACATGCCTGCTCCCTGGTTTGTTGCTGAACGTTCCATTAGTGTGAGTACAGCAGCACAGACAGGATGCAGACACACAGAATATTCACACAACATCCAGGATTTAGACGACCATTTCAGTTCTGCTCGGCTGGTCTTCCTCACAAAGCAGAGCTGCCGGCCCAGCTGTGCCAGAGCTGCAAGCCAGCACACATCAATAATAAAAAAACACTGGTGTTAAAAGGAAGGGGGCATTTAGGACACACGGTGTGTTACAAAGACACGCAGATGAAAAGGTACATGGATTTAAGCTCAGGCACAAACAGAAATATCCTGACTCACCGGAGCAAGGTGGGGCTGCACATGGACATATTTGAAAAGTCCTCATCTGGACACCAGTCAACAGTTATAAGGACTATAAAGGTACATTAAACTGCAACTAACTGTAGCAATAATGCTTTTGCCCCATGGGTTGAAAGGACTTGAAAAATGAATGATATGGAACGCAGTCAATCGTTCTTTAGTACACGGGCAAGGGGTAAAATAAATCCATTAATCACAGACACCTCTCCCTTCACCCCAGGTGTGATCATTGTACCCAGTGCTGGTGTGGGCATCGTCCTGGGTGGCTACATCATCAAGAAGCTGAAGCTGGGGGCTCGTGAGTCGGCCAAGCTGGCCATGATCTGCAGCGGCGTCTCCCTGCTCTGCTTCTCCACTCTCTTCATCGTGGGCTGTGACAGCATCAACCTAGGAGGAATCAACATCCCCTACACCACCGGGTAAAGAGCTGGGCAGAGACTCAGGGCGTAGGACGTCTTGCACTGAAATTACACCAGAAAAGTAGCTTTAGTAAACTTTTTTAAGGGCTTGGTTGTTAATTTTTTTTAGAGTAATGAGAATTTGCAGTGTCTTGGCCACAATGAAGCAGATTTTATGTCCAAGTCTGTCAATCTTATATGCATAACACCAGCAACTCACCCCAGAGAGTTTCAGTGTAATGATATAAGATCTCTCCTCACCGCCAACAGTAACTATTCTAATTCAGTCTCTAAATTTCCCGGCTGGTGCCGTACTGCACCAGCCTACAAACTGCGACGGTGATGTCTGAAACAACTGCGAAACAGCATCTCCTGCAGGGGCATAACCAGTGATTTATTATTTATTTAACATGTGACCTTTGTGAAGGACTGACATTTGCTATTTTAGCAGATATTAAAAATGCATAAAAGACATTCTTCTGCCGTAGCTCGGGGTCACCCTTCATTGTAATTCCAGGCGTAAACAGGGATTTTCGGAAGCTTTGGCTCAGATCGAAGACAGCCGGTTACTGACTGTAGCTTGCCTTTTTCTCGTACGAAACCACTTCCTGACATGACGTGGCAGCATCGGCTTTTATCTCCCCGTCTGTGGCAGACGTCAGAGAGGAAGCGAGTGTTCAGATCTGTGCAGGATAACAACGGGCCAGTAAACGGAGGCGTTTTCTTTTTGGACGGAGAGTCCAAGAGAGTGATTTCTTGGTAACCATGGAATATGTCCAAGGACATCTCGGAGGAGAGGATCTTTGGCTGACAGCCCTCTCTCTCCCTCTCGCTCCCTCTCTCTCTCTTTCTTTCTGTTGTTTAATACTTCTCTGTCACTCTTTCTGTCCTTGCTCACCTTTAATACTTTAATACTTGCGTGCTGTCTGCTTTTCTCGCTGTTCTTTTTCTTCCGTCTCATCATGAGTCTCACGTTTTTCTGTCTTTTTCCTTTTGTGCTCTTGCCTTCTCATCTTTCTTTCTAAAGCTTCATTGCCACATTAACCCCTCTTCCTTGGCTATATTTCCTCCTTTTTCACCCCATTTCTAGCCTGTCTTTCTTTCTTTTTTTCCCCTATTCCTACAGTCATCCTCATATTCCAGTCCTTTCTGTCCTTTGGGCTTGATTTCCCTGTCCCTCCTCATATTTTTCCTTTTCCCTTTCTTCCTGTCCTCATTTCAACACACCTGCTTACACCCACTTAACTCCTTTTATTTTCACCCCATTCCTCTTTCTCTCCTTCACTGTCCTTCCACTATTACTGTTAATCCTTTGTCTCAATAAATTCCATGTAAAAAAAAAAAAAAAAAGAATTAATAAATGAATAAGATTTCTCGTTCTGACTGTCTTGATGCACTCATAATATTTGTATCCTGACTATCATATCTGTGCTTGACCCTACAGGCCTACGCTGACCATGACCCAGAGGAACCTGACCGGGGGATGTAATGTCAACTGTGGTTGTAAGATCCATGAGTACGCTCCAGTCTGTGGCTCCGATGGCATCACCTACTTCAATCCCTGCCTGGCCGGCTGCAACAGCGTGTCCAATGACAGCACCGGGGTAGGACCCAACGTTTGTGCACAAACTGAAAACCCCACAGTGGCACATAGATCTCTTTGACTTCTTAATGATTTCATTGCCTGAAAGTCTGATCTGAGGTTTTTTCCAACCATGGGGTGCTGTGGGTGGATTTTCTGTGCGGGTCTTAACATTGTGTGAACGGTTTAATGTGGTCAAAATGGTTCCTTCAAAATTCTTAATTCCTGCTGAAATCTTGTTTTATGAATTATCAATGATCACAAAACGTCATTTTTCACAGATATCTCGATTCTGCTCTCCAAGTACCGTAGATGTCGCCTCAGCTGTCGTATTTTAACCTAGAAGAAAAGACACAAAGGCATCATAATGTCATTGGGGGGGTGTTTGTAACTGTTTCAAATCCTGCAGCTCTTGTGCAGATCCAGAATGTTTTTCAATAATATCCTAATGGTGTTGGAATGCAGGTCAATGTGTGTTTTCACACAAATGACTTCATGAATGAAAACCAGTAATCCTCATTCCAGAGCTGCACGTCTGAAACCATAAATCATTTTCCGAGGAACACCCATTCTCCCTGGTTTATGTCAATTTTGTCACAATAAGTCTCTTAATAATGGCATTAGCCTGAAACGTCTAACTCACGGTCCATAACGCTGCAGCTTGGTTTTAAAAAGGTCCAACAAAAGCCCACACAGATCTCCTCTAATTTAGCCTCTTTGCAATCCAATTTAGAATTGATTATCCCAATAGGACCGCAAGCTGTCTGTACATCCTTGACCTTAACTGTGCTTATGTGCAAACAGGATAGAGCAAACATCTTTTAACCGTTTGTTGTGCATGTTCTCAGGAAATGACAACACACTTTCTTAAGAAACAAAACAATGGTGTCTGCATGTAAAAAAAATAAAAATAAATCCATGTTGTTTTTCTAGCCTTTGTTTTATTTTTTGATGGCTTCTTCAGCACTTTGTAAATGTCTTCAGAATAATATATTATGATTGTTGTTATTCTAATTAATATCCTTTATGTTTCAAATCTAACCTCCAGATTCGTAACTACTCGGACTGTGCCTGCGTGCAGAGTCGACAGGTCATCACGCCGTCATCCAGCGGTCAGGGCAGCAACCAGCTCCAGCTCGTCATCGTGAAGACGTACCTAAACGAGAACGGTTACGCCGTGTCTGGGAAATGTGACCGCACCTGCAACACCCTCATCCCCTTCCTCATCTTCCTCTTCATTGTTACGCTGATTACCGCGTGTGCCCAACCCTCTGCCATCATTGTCACCCTCAGGTACCTGTAACAGAAATCTGTTTGGTCTTACTTATGCAGTTACATGGCAATGTCAGTGTGTTCTTATGAGCCTCGCATGTATTTAGAAGTCTTGACAGGGTCACTTAGCTCTAACATTGGTGATATAGATAGTATTTGTTTTCTCCACGTTTTGAGATCTCCATGCTGACAAATTCTAAAACCTCAAACCAGTGTTCAAAAAGAAAAACTCCAGAGTTCATGTCCTGATTACATTGAGAATAGTGTTTTACTGAAGTTAAAAAAAAAGAAAAAAATGTGAACTGACCCTTTAATTTTACAAATACCACAATTAAATGTGAACATTTTATTTTGTATCCAAAGAAACATCCAGCCATAGTCCATGATTCTACAGTCACCTATGTTTCATTCAAGTCACTCAAGTTATTTATATACTGTATTTTATATTAATATAAGATAAGATTAAACTTTATTTATCGCACATGGAATTGTTTTGCAAAACAGCTCAAATGTGACCTTAGTTGTCTTATAAAAATCAAAATAAAGAGGGAAAATAATATAGATATATTTAGATATATACATTATAAAAAAATGTTTAGTTAAGAAAACCTTAATGGATGTCACATGCTTCAAATGTTACTGAATTTGGCATCTTTGTCCGCTGTGAAATATAACAACATTGTACTGTATATACACTATGTGTTATATGCTATGATTCAGAGCCGCCTGACAGGAAAAGAAACTCTTCAAATTAACAACTTTCCCAGCATCTCTTTATTGTGTGGTCTTCCTCATTCTGCTCCTTTCGGCGTTTTGCAGGTCTGTTGCGGAGCAGGAGAGGCCGTTTGCTTTGGGAATGCAGTTTGTTCTCCTCAGGACTCTCGGTGAGTGAAAATCTAGAAACCGAGATAGAGATATGAGCTAACCGTCTTTTATTAACTGAAAAATATCTGAAAAAATCCTCCTTATCTCTACTCCATATTTTTGTCATCAAACCATTCTGGATTCAAATGTATGGTGTAAGCTCCTTCATCCAGAGAGCGATGTATCAACCTTTTAAACCTCACAGCCGTCTGAGCTTCAGGCATCGCTTGCTCGTGCTCTGCACATTCTCTAACTGCTGACGGCGACGGCCGATTTAGCGTCAGGAAATGAGGTGTTGTCTGTTTTGTGTGTTCTCCTGAATCAGGACTAAGGCAGCTAATTGGATTTGATACACATGGGTCCAGGACTTTCATTTAGCCGCTGTCACGAAGAATTAACAGAAACAAACTGGTCACCTGCACACACACGCGCCTTACCAGCTGAGACTGAACACGAGGCCACACCCAGCCTGTAGAAACGCAAAAAAACTTACGGGGAAAAAATCAGAGCGAGCGGTCTCATTGTGAATTGTACTATGCTGTCCTTTTGGATATCCTGTCCCTGACTGAGAACACGACAGCATCACAGAGTGCCCATTTCCTGTGTGCAGGATCAATTTAAAACAGTATTTCTAGTAAACACACACTTTGAAGACTCTTTGTTTAATGGGGCCTTGACTGAATCATTTCAGTTTGTGGCTGTCATAGTTGGTGGAGAGATTTAATGCAAAATCAACAATAATTTAATAAGACACCTAAGCCAGTAAGGTTGCCTGATTAAGAACGAGGCAACAGATCAAATTATCCTCCAAGCGTGAATCATTCGGCGTGTGGACTCTTTTCTCCTTTTTCCTGCAGAGATATGATTGGGTGTCATAAATCGTGTAGCAATTTGTGAAAATCTTGTAGTTTTTTTTTTGGAATTGATGAGTCATTTTAAAAGAAGATGAGATGAATCTGCTCTCCGATGATGAATCCGGTTCACCCACATCACAGCAGCAACAAGGCTGTTTGCCGCTTCATATTTGGGTCCATTTTTTCCTCTTTTGTCTGTGTTATTTTATTTTTCTCTTTAATGAATCTTATGCTTTCTTTTCCTTTCCCTCCTCCATGTTGAATCTTTAATCACTTTTTTCTTGTTTCCCCTCTTCTCTCTCTCATGTTTTCTCTCGTGTCCTTGTCTACTATCTTGTCTCCCTTTCCTCTTTATTTTCGATCATGTCCCTCCCTTTGCCTCTGTTTGGATTCCCCTTCCTGTGTTGTGTCCACTGTGACTCGTCCCCCTCGCTCCTCATCTGCTCTCCTGTCTCTCTTTTGTCTCTTGTGGACTCAGCCTACATTCCGACCCCCATCTACTTTGGTGCCGTCATCGACACCACCTGCATGCTGTGGCAGCAGGACTGCGGCGTCCACGGATCCTGCTGGGAGTACGACGTCACCTCGCTGCGCTTCGTCTACTTCGGCCTCGCCGCCAGCCTCAAGTTCCTCGGCTTCTTCTTCATCTTCCTCACCTGGTACTCCATCAAGTACAAGGAGGAGCGGGTGGAGCGCTGGCTCAAACGCCACCTGTCGGCAGTTGACACCGTGGGAAGCCTCGTCTGCCACCCCGGAGGCCACAAGGGCCACGCCCGCACTCGCTCCTGCCCCGTCAACATCCCCCGAACCGACCCCAGCACGCTCGCCGCCGCCGGTCCCCCCCACGCCGGCGCTCTCAACCGCGGGGTCAGCACCCAGAGTTGCCCCGGCAACGAATTGAAAGCAATAACTCCGCCTCCGCCGACTTCGCCCTCGCAGTCGGCCGCCGTGCCGCCGGCCCCCGCGCCGGCACATTCGCTGGAACACGTGTCGGTCAGAGCCTGAGACGAAAGGTGGGAGACGCTGGCTGAAATCAGGTGACGCTGGTTACTTCCTCTGATGGTCCGCCGTGGGCGTGGCGTGTGACTCTCCTCTCCATCTGCCACTTTCAAGGTCACCGACCGTCACGTGGAGTTCCTGCTCTCATGTGAAAACTCGTGAATTAATTAACGTGAATTTTACCACTCTTCATCACCGAGCCCTCACCTGGACTTCTTACTTTATTCTGCAACTCCAGAGAAGATAAAGAAACACTAAAGGTGGCAAATGACGTTTAGAGGAACCAACAGATCCTCCCGTCACGTGAACCATCTGCTTGGACCTGGAATCCACTGGAAAGAAGTCGTGTGTTTGTGGCCAATGAACAACAGGCTCATCGCTCACACACTCACCTGCCCCGCCGCCTCGGTGATACGTGCCTTCTCTCTCCACGGTCCTCTCACAGTCCTCCCACAGACAGACAGACAGACAGGCAGGTGGACAGACAGACAGGCGGACAGGTGGACAGACAGGCAGGTGGACTGCGGTCACCCTGTATGAAGATTCACTGGAACAGATACCTCAGCTTAGCCAATCATCCTGCTTCTCCTCCACCCCGTTTGCCACGTGGGGTTTTATTTCTTCAACACGTGGCTCTGAGTGATTCTTGTGTCCGGACTGTGTTGCATATCAAAAAAAAAACAAAAACAAAAAAAAAAACCTTCTGAAATGTGATACACTACAGTAAAGTGTTAAGAACTGGAAACCGATGGCATGGTGCTACATGAAAAACGATAGGCGTCCACTTTTTAAACGCTGACGGATAAAACACTTGAAAAGAACCCAGTTGGAAAGGTCGAAAGGTCGCAGGACGAAGCAGCTTGGCGTGCACAAAACGCATTCTGGTCCAACGCGAGGCCTTTTGTTGCTCCCCGAACACACTGACGCGTCGTAGTATTGTCCAGTCTGATTGTTCCACACGGTGAATCCATGCATTTGTTTCCCAGACTGATGCTCGAAGGCAAAGTGGTAAAACCATAAAAAAAAGAAAAAAGACGGGCCGACATTTTTGAGGTCTGGAGCAGATTTTGGACTCTGACATTGTGAATATGTGATTAATCTGAGCAGAGCCGGTCCAAGCATTTTCAGGACCCTCAAGCAGAATTAAACCAGTGAAACAGAAATTAGCCGCTTAACGTTCTCTCCATTGGCAGTTTTTAAAACAGAGAAAAGCAGAATTAGATAGAATTTAAAGCAGCAATCAATCATCGCTTTCTGAAAACAGCATCTCCAATCTGGATGACATTCATACTTAAAAATAATGTGACGCACCGTCAAAATAAAAATAATAATAAATCATCATTTACATTAGGAGAGCTCAATGTTTGCTTTTATTGTTCAGAAATTTGAAAATAAATTAAAAAAAAATCAGACAAAAAGAAATGAAGTAGAAAATTTAATTTTAATTTGATTTTTTCTGAACTTCTGTGGATCGTCGTCGTTATCAGCCGCCCCGAGTACGTCACCTACGTATGTACATACACATAATCAATAACGCAAAGAATGCACGAGTGGTCCGTAAAAATAACCTTAGAGCTGTCTAAACACTTTCAGAGGACACTTCAACCGTTAAGCTGTAACTCTGTGTAACAACATGTCCTTCACCACAACCTGCAAATAAGGATCCACTCCACACTCCGAGTCCTGATCCCACGGTGCGTCACGCTGCTGATGGCCAGGATGTGGCTTTCTACTCTAATGTCCGTAGAATTCATGTTGATCGTCCACAACTTGGCACATCGAGCGTTTCACCTCAAACACTCATTTTCTACTCGAGGCAGAATCGGTGTAAACAGCGAACACACAGACGTAAACAACAAGCCTTCCAATACGGCCTAAAACGGTCTCAGAGCAGCCACGCTGTCCACGGAATGCCTCAGGCCGGCTCTGTTTGTCTTTTTGCTGCTCGACTCAAAGACCACTAAGTCCATCATTTGTCCTGAGGAAACGTACACAGGCAGGAAGTGGACCCCCGTCAGGAGGCCGAGGTCGTCCTGAAAACGGGTCGGGTCCGAGCGTGGGTTGAACTCTGAGCTGTGGTTCTACTGACGTGTGGGTTCTGATCACTTTGGATCTTCAGTTTTCCTCTGTATGTCCAGCATATGCTTGTTTAAAAAGTGGAATGTGGAATGATTGCAACCATTTCCAAGTTTTTGTTTGAAAAAAATTGTCTGGGGAAGAACAGAAAACAGCGTTTAATCTGAGCAGATTAACTAAAAGTAGGAGCGACCACTGTAGGGCTGTAACGTCTGATTGTCTTCGTTTTAGTTTTAACTAATGAATCATTGAGTTGATACCTTATTTCCAGATCTCCCGTGTTGCCTTTTGCTCTGTTAGTCTAAAATCTTATTGAAAAAAACAATAGAAAATCCTCATGTTTGGGGTTTTACTTATCAGTTACTTAAACAATTAATTGATTCTAAAAATATCTATATAGGATTAATTTTCTGTAGATGAGCTAATCTAGTGCTCAGATAGTCATCGAGCAGATAACCAGGGTTCAATCTGAACGTCTTCTTCATCAGTGTTGATTTAAATCTGCAGTGTTATCAGTGTTTGGTTTTGTTTTGTTTTCTGCTGTGTTTCGTCCGTGTGGCCCAGGTTGTGTTTGTCGTTTCATTTTCTTAGTTTCCTCTGTGGATTCCTCAGACTGTGTGTGTGTGTGTGTGTTTGGGTCGTGGACTGGGTTGCTGCCCAAGTAGGTGAAACGTTGACGCTGTGCTGTGAGGACACCTGGTGGTCAGATGTGGAACAACATGTAAAAGCTGTGCGTCCCAGTTGCTAAATGCTAACTATGCTACGCTCGTTCCAGCCGGAGATTCAATGTGTTCACTCTAAAGTGACACGAGTCCAGATTCTGTACGATGGATGCTTTTGTCCCGCAATGCAGTGCGTAAAAAAAAGACTAGAAAGGCTCTCGTTACAACCTACACCTCCATCAAGGTCGAACAAGTCCAGGCAGAGTGAGACACCTATCAATTATCTAACAAATGATAAATTTGGTGGCTGATGTCTCTGACTTTGTTTTTATTTGGAAGAAATAGACAAAAGATCTTCTTTTTTTTTCTCAGAGTTCTTAGTTTTTCTTCAGTGATGTTTTTTCTTTTAAATTAACCACAATCCCCCCAAAAAAACCATGAAAGCAAAGCGGGGACGTGGAGAAAATGGACTGCAGGATCATTTTGGAACCCACTTTGTTCCATCTGACAAACAATCTGTGTGTCCGCCCGTATCGTCTATCTGTCAGTTTAAACAAGACACCTTTTGTACTAGCTGGTTCGGCCTTGGTGGAGGTACGTGCTCTTAACAAAATATGATTCTCGCAGCACTTGTAAACTTATTTACTCTATACTACTAACTGCAAAAACAATATAACCTGAAGATTAGCACTTCTATATATCGAAACAGTTTAGTGCTAGTGTGTAGTGTGGAGTGGGGACGTTGCTCCAGCCTCAGGTTTTTGATTACTCGGCATCCTATGAAGAGTAGAGAAACTTACAGTTTAATGCTCCGAAACACATTCTGTGTCGTAGAAAATTGCTTTTTATTTTTAGCAAGTAAGATCAGGAGAGAGACGCATCCTATGCTTGAAATTAAAAAAAAAAAAAAAAGGAAACTTCAGGTCAAATGAAGTGTGCTCATTTTCTGGTTCGTGTGTATTTTGTGATTGGTTTGAATGCTCCAAGTGGAGCGCTGTGTTGAGGTTTCAAAGGGTCAAAGGTCGATGCACGTTGACGCCTACTCGACCGCTCTGAGTTTAACATCTGTTAGCGTTAGAGTCCACGTAGAGGAGACGAAGCTGCCGGATTGCAGCCTGTTCTGTTACACACGCAGAGTTTGGCAGGATGGAGTGATTTCATTGAAAGTGTGTTAAGGTGGTCGACGATGCTGGACTCATAGGGTCAACACTCACTAAACGACACAGTAGAAATAGTCAATACTAGACTAGAAACCACTTCAACAAGAAGAATTGTCCGTTTTCAAAGCAAAGACATCAAAGTTTAGTGCAGAATTCAAACTCTCGTGTCCATCAGTGCGAGTGAAGCATCAAGTGTGTGTTTCTCTGTGTTTCATTTGTGTTTGTACGCTACAAAAAAAGTTCCCGTTCATCTAATGTTGCAGTTTAAAATGATTGGCCAGTTCACATGGGATAATACACACCGGGGGTCTGGGAGTGTGAGACCACCCTCCTGATGTTGACTCTGTTTGTCTGGGGGCTTAACGTTCTCCTCGCTGGGAATTTCACAGCTAATATACTGTACATTTTTGAATATTTCCTGCTGAATGTCATGAAGAATTCAGCTTTTCCTCCCAATTAGGCACCAATAGTCAATTTTTAATCAAATTTTATCATTGACAGAAGTGGATCGTCCTGAATGCAGTGCAGTTTGAGGAGGTTGCCAGTAGGGGGCAGCTGTGAGGCATTTAATAGGTGTATTTTAAAACATTTAGTTCAATCTAGATTACTGTTCTAGTATCCCAGCGTTGCACTTACACAGAAACGTATCTTTAAGTTTGTTTTTTCATCTTAAGGCATTTTAGGTGTATTTAATTTGTTATTTTTGACTTTAGAAGGATCCACACATTCTGAAATTGTAATAAGCCAATAACCCACTCGATAAGCGATTTGAGATTTTGAACCCCCAGCAGGAACATGGACGTCAGGCAGGCGGTCTCGGCGTTCAGTCCTCGGCTTGTCTTTTCTGTGATTCCTCTCCTGTCTTGTTTGACCGGCGGGTAGCAGTCACAGGATTATTCTGTACTTCTACTTTCTCTCCTCCTCCTTCACCTCCACTTTTTTGCAGTAATGTTGTGGCATCTTTTCCGGACTGTGACTGCAGATAAAAGCTGAATGTGGATGCGATCAGTCTGAGCTTCATCAGGTAGATGTAGATTAGAGTACTTTGAATTTAACTTTTTTTTTTTTTAAATCAGTATTGTATTTATTTCTAAAGGTTTGACTGGTTGAAATGCTCACTGATGAGGCAAAATGTAGACTATTTGTGGACACATTGTTTACAAATGCCTTGGATACTTGACTACTGTCAATAAAAATGTGAAAAAATAATAAAACTATTACAGAAAGTCTTGGTTGGTTAGTTTTAATCTTTTTTGCCCAGTCTTGTTCTCCATACAGCTCCAAGTCACCGTGTCGCCCCCTGCTGGTGAGTATGAAAACTTCATTTCCATTTCTACCTCAGCTGATTGTTCGTCTGGCGGTGTCGTTTCAAAACAGCCATATCTAATTGACAATCGAGGCAAAGGCTGGCCAGGTGTTTTTTATAACTTGATACACTCCAATAAGCACATTTCTAGCTGTAATACAAATCAAAATTCACTCAGCTTTGAATGAAATCAGGCGACCACAAACGTACCATTTTACATTTTAATGATGTTCTATTACAGAGCTTTTCATAAAAACAAAATCACTGAGCTTGCACGGCATGCATGAGGCCACGATACAGGTGTAACTCATCCGCAGCTCCAGCTGTCCTGTCTCCTTCATCAAAGCAGCATTTTAAAGCAGTTTAACGCTGCGAACATTGCACAGATCCTCAATGACAAACGCTACGAATTTATGGCTCAAATGTACGATCTTTTAGAAGCAAGCAATAATCTTTGAATGTTCCACATATATATTTATCTTTCAATGCTTTTTAAGCCCTGGAAGAGTTCAAAACCAGTTTAGGCCTCAGTGTATTTTGATACGTTGATGCCTCAATCAATCAAACCCCAGAATTATTTAATGACACTAAATGATGCTAAATTCGCTCTCATTCCCTGTAAAGACGGTCCATGTGTTGATACTGGCTGAAAATTATTTTCCTCATAATTCACAATGAAGGCTTATTTCATCTCCCTCCAGTTATCTCTACGACAAGCATGAGAATTTGAGCAACAGAGTACACATAACCTTGAAACATCAGACATTAACAATAGAATAAACTATGAATTATGTTGAGAGAAGAAATCAAACGGCGTAATAAACTTAACGTGAAGAACTTCATGTGGAAATAAGTTTTTGTGCCACAGTGGCTGTCCAGCGAATACGCATGTAACCGAGGATAAACTCAAAAACGCACATATTTATGGAGGCTCATTTAAAAAAATAATGAAAATGTAAGGCAGCTTTTTCCCTCAGTAGTTGTCGAACGTCTCGTTTTCACCCTGAGAACAAACAGAAAAAAAAGAAAATGAGGTTCGCATTTTGAAGAGGCATCATTGTCAAAATACTTGTGCATAAATATAATATTTATGTATAAAATCCTAACAAAATGTATCGTTTTATGTAGGCGTGAGATGAGTACACGGACGGCGCGGTTTGGTTTTTGTCCCATTTGACAGAAGAGGTTGCTGTGTGTCCCCGCGTGTATGTAAAGTGAGTAAAGAGGAAGTTTCCTGTACTATATTGGTATATTTGGTACTAAGTATACTAAGTCATAATAATAATGTTAAGCATAAAAGGTAAACACGCACTAGAATGATGCCTGACAACTTCCATACCTGTTATGAGCCCTTTTTCTGGATCATGTTTATCATCAAGCTCCTCATCAGAGTCTGAGGGAAATGAAGAGAAACAGAAGTAGGTGAGAAATGAAGAAGACTTCACTGTCATTATTTATCACGTTTTCCTGTGTTGGTCTGTGGTTCAGTTCATGTTTTTCTATTCATGTAAAGCGGAAAGAATAGGATTGTAGCAGCTGCACAGAGGGAGAATCCAACAAGCAAGAAGTCTGAGTCCACTCATCAAAGGTGAGTAGGTGTGTGTAGGCAAGTAGAGGTGAGGAGGAAGGCGAGGACACATGTGCAGGAAGGTGTGGAGGAAGGTGAGGACAGATGTGCAGAAAGGTGTGGGAGAAGGCGAGGACAGATGTGCAGGAAGGTCAGTGCAGATGTGCAGGGAGGTGTGGGAGAAGGCGAGGACAGATGTGCAGAAAGGTGAGGAGGAAGGCGAGTGCAGATGGGTAGAGTTGTGTGTGTGTCTGAGCTGACCTGCTGCTGACTCGGGTGGAGAGTAAAACTGTCCATCAGATAGCGGACCGGGATACATGAGAGGCGCTCGCTCCGTGGCGTCCATCATGGACTGATATCCTGTAATCAAACACACACACATGAAGGAGCAGCAGTAGCAATAATAGCATGACAACAGGAGAGGACGTCATATTGTAGCAGTATGTGTGTATTATCAGCAGTAGTAGTAAAAGTCGTACTGTGTTGGTCTTCGGCCTCCTGCGGCAGAACTTTGAAGTCCAGCAGCCACGTTTCGATCCAGGCCAGAACGAAGGAGATGATGGGTAGCAGGTACCCGAAGGCTCCCTGAGACAGCAGCTGCACACACACACAGACATAATTTTAAACTACTACAAGCAACAAAGAAACCGTACGCAAACCAGAAACCGCTGTGATTCCATGGATTCAGTTCACCTTCCACACTGAATAAGGCCAAATAAAACCAAAACCAAAACCACCACACTCAGCATTCAAATCAATCATCAGCACCGCTTAGGCTCTGGGTCAGGTGGTGCAGGTGTCTGACAGCTGCAGAGTTCACAACATGAACCCTTCAGTTCTCACACTGACCAACAGGTGGCAGGACGTGCCACAAAACACTGACTGTCTCATTCATAGGCGAGGCCAGACAACAAGATAAACATGCGTCATATAATCACGTGACTCAACATTTGTTTATTGACTACCAATAAAAAGAGCAACTACTTTGTTATTCTAATGATTCCCTCTTTTACAAGACAAACGAGCTGAAATGCACAACTTCTGATCACTATCAAGATAAAGAAGATGATGTTTGGAATTTCTGCATATTAAAAACTATATTCTGTCATCTGGTGCTTCTGTTCATTTCTTTCCAACTGGATTTTTTTAGCTATTACTAGCCGTTCCACATCTATAAATTTAAATATAAAGTTTAAATTATTTTGTACAACAGGAAAGCTTTTCCAACTTTGGATATTTGCTCTCATAAACAAACAACATACAACATTTTTGTGGGGCTTAGCTTGTAAATTAAAATCATCCCCTCACTGTACATTTTGTTCATATAAAATAAATAAAAGGGCTTAAATCAACTTTTACAACTAAGATCAACTTCGAAATTCTTTAAACGCTTCCTTAATCATATCATAAATAATTGGATGTATTTATTTATCAGTAGAAGAAGACGTCGCAGGTTATGGTTTTGTTCTGATCACAATGGTTTGTGGGTAATCTGGGACTGGCTAAGGTAAACATTCACGGATACCTTGAAAACTTTGGCTCATTTCTCTGCCGCATTTCAAACATCCTTGAAAACAGGACAGTCTGGTCTGTGACATCACTGAGCTGGGAACGCAGCCTCATTTCTTTTTCTTACCATTTTGTCAACCTTTATCTAAAACATTAAAATAAGCTTTTACACACTTGGTTTCTTACCTTTGACAAGATGACTTTGGCAATCAGGAAAGCTGAGCAGACTGCAGTGGTGATCTGTACAATCACAACAATCAGGGATTAGTCACCATCAATCACACTACTGAGGCCACAGAACATCTGGGCCATATGTTGTCAACATGATGATGTCATAAGAGTCCTAAATATTCCGTTAATTTCACAACACATTGTTTTGTTATGGTGGGAAAATTTGGAATGTCAAAATATTTGAGATAATTGTGTTGTGATGTCAAGATCAGACAGCCGTCGCCATGGTGACAATGAGCCACAATGTGCCTGAAATGGAGCTCGTCCTATGACTTTCACCTCTGAGCAGTGTGGAAACAAATCCATAGCAAAAGTCCCGACCCTGACAGCAACCATTGTGCCGAACTTAAAACTAATTCAATAAAACAGTCGAGTTATCGCTGTGGCAACAGACAAACAAAGGATAATCGGGCATTTCTCAGGGAGGAAGTAAAGGATTCAAACTTACTGCGATTGCCCACCAGTGTTGAAGTTTACAGACAGCGTAGGCCAGGATGAGAGCCGCAAACCTGAAGACAGCCAGGAGCTGAAGGAAGGATGGAAGGATGCAACAAAAGACGGAATGGAGGTAATGAAGTGACAAAAATGAAAGAGGGAATAGATGAAGGACATAAAAATAGAAACAAAAATGTAAACAATTGAAGGAGGCAATAAAGAAAGAATAGAATGAAAATCACAGTGAAGAGACCAACGTGGCAGGAAGCAAGGGAACATGCAAGACAGAAATGAGGTAATAAAGTAAAAACGAGGAAAACAAATGTAGAGAGGACAGAAAACAGCACAAGACGGGACAGAGACAACATCGAAAGAAGAATGGATCGATAGAGGGAGGACGATATGATGGAGAAAATGGGGAAAGGAAGACAAGATGGCATTTAGAAAAAGCTGTTCATTTATTTCTGTAAATGAAAGGGAAGAAAAGGTCAAATGTCTTACAAAAATGTCAAAGAAAGACGCCCGGTAGTCGTAGTGCAGGACTTCTTTGTCCAGCTGCTGCGGTATGCCGCCGCTCACCTGACAGGAGAACAAACAGGTTCAAATAATTTCAGAATCATTTCATGAGTCAATGTCAGCCTAAGAATCTGACTTACATCTATTCAACAGACAGTGAGACAGGAAAAGGAAAGGAAATGTTTTACAAAGTGCTAAAAATTATGTTTTTCAATCAATCAATCTATCCATCTATGTGTCCAAGATAATGCTGTGTCAATCAACCAATCAATACTCAATCCCGTTTGAATCTGCTTTGCTTTGCTTTGCAAACATAATCAAAACTCTGAACCACGAGCTGGGATTTTCTCAGCATCAGGATCAGACTCCATGAAACCTGACTGACACCCAAAACTTACACACAGTGGGAAGTCACTGCTGTATCAAACGAGTCAAAATGGAGAACTGAGAGAGACTGAACGAGAGGAAAGTGTTGAGGAGGTGAATATAAAGTAGTGGAATGTCCTCTGTTTGCACACGCCGTGACTATTGTTCTGATCAAGGTTCACGTCGCTGTAACTGGAGCATTCTGGGATAGTCTGTGGCAGTAAAAATACTTCCTCATTTTGTGGCTTTATGACCCAGATTTCTGCAGATTCTTGTTCCTCCTCAACCTGCTGTAACTAAAGAGTTACTCAAAATAAAACAGCTTTTGATGGAAATATGAACTTAAATTTGGACTTTTCAAAATCTCTTAGAAAAGTTTGAGATGACCAAAAGTCTGTTTATCAAACTTTTCTGAGTGAACTCTTTGTAGTATTGCACTTGAACTTCCACAATCAATACAATGTGACCAAAACCAGAGATAAAGGAGTGACACGCTCACTGTAACAGCCTCATTTTTAAGTATAATTCTGCTGCACTTCATGAGCCATCTCCCCTCTGATGTCTGTATGTGGCCGTTACTGCTGCCCTCATAAATTAACTGGAAGCTGAACGGTTTTCTTATCAGGTGTTGTTCTGTTAAGATGTGGTTCATCTTCATTCAATGGTGGTTTGTCATTGTTCAGCACAGTTACCAAGTTATACAAAAAAGGCTCCATATTTTCATCTGGATTTTTGGTTTCCATACTTCATACTGAAAATAAACTACGGCCCCCACGATGAACTGATTAGAACTGACTGACTCATTAAAAATGTTTGTCACTCGTCCATATGAAATTCATTTTTAGTATCTCCATCGTGCATCTCTTACAGTAAGAAACAGATCCATACCAAGTATGATTACTTAATGATAAAAATAATCAATTATTTAAATAATCGATACGGACTACCCTCAAATAAACAAATTTTTTTTTGTAAGAATATCACAATCTGCCATTTCTTACGTTGAGCTCAATGATCCACAGCAAGGTGATGAACAAGAGGTCAAAGGTGACAAAGAGGCAGAAGGTCCTTCGCACATCAGAGATGCATTTCTTGTCTCCAGCTTCGTACGACTCCACCCTGGCTGAGATCAGCGTGGCGTTAATCGACCCCAGCCCCTGGACTTTCAGGTGCGAATCGGCGCTGCTGCTGCATCGGCTATCCATCGCTGGCCACGGCCCCCGGGTAGGGCGTCGCCCCCCCTACCGCAGATGCTCCGGATGTGAACTCACTCAAAATGCGAGGGGTACGGCCATTGTTTACTGTGTAGACGATGGGAAGACTTCTGTACTGCACTCAAACCTGGTCTGTGGGCGTCAACCAGCATCTGCAGAGAGGACAGGAAGAAGGACACGAGTCATATTTTACCGTTTGTCCACAGATACTTTAGTACATGTTGAAGGTGGGGTCTCTGTGGTGGACACCTGTTCTTGTTGGCAACTGTCTGTGTTGGATTAAATCTGTCATTGTTCAAGGCTCCGGCTTGTAACAAAAGACTAAATATTAACCACGGACAGACCTACTTTAATGTGACACAAACTCTATGAACGGCTGAACCAGGATACTGCAGGTGTGCCCTCCATATCGTACTGTTGACACACATTGTTATTTTTACCTCGTGTTCGGCATCATTTTTCATCATTTTTCAGAGGCCAGGAGGAGATTTTACTTTTTAGTTTAGATTGTCTCCAATTTTGGCACGAGAGCTGCAGCATGAAACTCTCAAGAACAAACATCAACTCGAGCGTCTCCGGGCAGAACACAAACATTTTGTAATGACGGTCTTCAGCTCGGTTTAGTTTGAAGCAATGAACGATCTTGTTTCTTATCTTGTTCTTTATCAGATCTTGGAGTGTGTGTGTTTTTGAAATCACGCAGTGTTACAGTGTAGGTGAATGCAGAGAAGGAAGTTATTTTTGTAACTACCAGGTTTTGACTGTGGATGATTCCATGTAATGTAGTTCCACAGTGCAGAGATATCATAAATTTGCTTATTGATTTCAATTCAGTGATAAGAACAACAGCCGATCCTCTTTCCTTTACATAGATGTATGGTATTGCTTATATGATATAATTTTACTTAAATATCTCAGGATGTCCTTCAACTAACCTGTCAGTCAACAGCTATGACAAGAGAAATACAAGAGAAAGGAAAATGAAAGCAGAAAGGCTGGTATATAAACGGTAATGGAATAAAAGCCTCCCACCCTCTGCATGTTCCTCTTACGGTCCACAGAGCTTTCTGAGATAAGAACCGATAACATTGGACGGCCTTTAGGACTAAAACATTGTTTTGGTCAGGTTCAAGATCAGACTACAGTGACTGCTACCCTCCAAAAATGATGTTTGTTTTAGACATTTTGGATAATAAACCTTCCTGAGTCCCTCTGTCACTAAATCACCAACTTCCTGGACGGAGGGATGAATTTCCTGCGCCACCACCTGCCTCAAGTCACGATGGTCCATTTATACACGGCCATCATGGAGTCCACCCTCCATCATCAATCACAGCTTGGTTCCCTCAACGGGGAAAAACCATTGGCTGCAACCTCAACCCAATTAAGGAACTGTTCCAACCCAGGGCAAGACACCGAGCAATAAAACAATCATCTCTGACCGCGTGACCCCAGACACACACTCTTCAAAATCCCCAGGCTGGGCGATGACTGTGCAACATCAAAACCACCAAATCATGACATAGAAACACTTTCTTCCTCTGGGCAGTGACACGTGTCTGTGCTGTAAATTATTTATGACACACCATACTCACACTATTCTGCTCAACGCACAAACATTCTTTCAGAGCAATTAGTCCATAGTGCTTAAAGCTTTTGATACTTGGATCCCTGTAGAACGACAGGTTTTTATACATGAATCATTTATTTTTACATATTTTGGACGTATGCTTGTCTCACAGTTAGTTGTACTCATACCGTCTTTAGTTGTCTTGTTATTTGTATAATTGTTTTTATTTCCTATCCTACCAAAGGAGAAGGAGTTTGCACCAAGACACATTCATTGAATGATTTATACTCGGTCAATAAAAGAATTCTGATTCTGACTCAATAATTGACAATAAATAAACCTAAATGAATAATCAATAAACCAAAGGTGATCATCATTGAGTGGGTTTGTCTGAGGCAGCTGATGATTCAAATCCAGCTGCTGAATTATGCTCATATAAGATATGGAGTCAGCAGACAGCTTTTCATCAATCAGCTGTTTACATGGTGGAGAAATGTCGAGCATCATCCTCCACCCGTCACCCGACTGAGGCTGTTGGGAGCACAGGTTGGACTATTTACCATGAAACTGAGACGGGAGGGGCCTGTTGGTGGGGCTCTGCACAGTTAGCTGGGAGGAGACGACAAAGCACAATCTAAAATCTGATCCTCGTGAAAGAATGACAAACTTAAAAAGCGGGCACATGAATAGAAGACAGAGAGACAGAGACAACTAGTTAGTCAACTTACTAAGTCAGCATGCCGTGCCCTTGGATCTCATAAAATTCTACTCATGAATGTGGCTGTAGAAAGGAACTGAGATGATCAGCCTCCACGTCTCTGCTATTGACAGAATCTAGTACAAATTGGATCTGTGCCACACGATAAGATGTTAACAGGTCTCGGTCCAATAAGAAATCTTGAGCTGATTTATCTTTTTTTTTTGTTCTTTTCATAGAGCGTATGCCCTAAACGTCCTTATTTATTCTTGGTTAATGATGGTCACGCTGGGAATTACAGTAATATTCACAAATGTGCTTTGGTCATTAATAAGCACCAAACAGTAATACTATTAAAAGTAACACGAAACCAACAGATCATTGTATTAAATTTACTGATTAGTTACAAAAAAACTAAAACCCGATGATGGTATTTGTGGGGCAGCAGTCAGGGAGGTCGCCTGGTGATTCTGTTTCAAAGGCCACAGACCCAAGAAGAGACGACAGCTCTTTGAGGAAACTACAACAAATTCAGCAGGGGATTTCACCACAAAACGGCAAAACGCAAATTTGTGAAGACTGAAACAATGAGTCAGAGGCAAATTAGCTTGAACGAGCTGAAGAATTTACGATAAAACACCTTCAGGGCCTTAACTTTAGGGACAAGGTAAAATGTACGACGGGCAAACAAATGGATTTAATCCTTAATGGATCAAAGTGAATTCCTAAACATTTCTATCCAGTTTGTTGTTATTTCATTGGTTTGAATGCTGAAGAATTGAAAAATACAGGTATCAATTTAGAAACAAAGTGAAAGTCAGACATTAATGGGGATTTACAGAGGGACTGGTTTCACACATTATATTATCATGAAAAGCATGGGAAATAACTGAATACTCCATTTCTGACTGTCGAGGACACTGATGTGTAGAGGAAACAAGACAATAATCTCCTCTCTCTCATCCCTACCAGAGGAAGAGGGCCACGAATGATGGGACACATTGATTTCCTTCACCGTCATCCTACTGAACGCTGACAAATGATAAACAATAAACGCTATATTCATTAATTTCAGCAACACGGACAGCCAAAGCATCTCCCATATGTGAACACTTACTTGGATCAAATGGAACTTGGAAATAATCCCATCGACCACACTGACGGCACAGCTGTCTGGACTGTGATTGGTCCAAAATTAAAACCACTACCAATGATTGATGATAAATTCCCAAACAGTCTCAAATATGTGTACCACTACAGCTGCTCCATACCTGTGGCTACAAACTTAACTACTCAAGAGTATAGCACAACTGAATGTAATCCCTTCGCACAACCTCAGGGAAAATTGCTTTTTTTCTGTCTCTTGAGACGAGTAAGATGTGGCACACGAACAATGAACCAGTGGGAGTTCTTTCTATAGGAAACAAATGTCTATACTGGAGGAGTGTGTGTTTGTTTGTGTATGTGTGTGTGTACATGGCTTTGTTCAGGCATGTGTGTTTGTTTGTGTCTCTGTATAAACATCAGGATATTCGGGCTTTTTCTGTGATGTCTGTCTGCTTGTTTGTTTATATTTTGTGATCAAATTCATCAACCGCCTCAAACACTAATTATAGAATGCCTGACCTTATTCATCTGCCACGAATTCAGCTCGATAGTTTTCGACCTTTTTGATAACAAAGATATGTTCGAAGGCGGTTTTTCTGTGAGTCTAGTTCTGTCTTCAGCTCTGCGGGATTCGTCTTATCGATGCACCAGATGATGTCAGCGATGCTACATCATCAGCTAGTCCCCATTAGAATGCAGCCTGCCCTGCACCACTTCAGTTCCAGCTCGTTTCCGTGTCATTTTACAGCATAAAGGCAAACGCACAATGCAAATTAGGTTCAATAAATATCACCTATTGACCAGACGAAGAGAAGAGATATCAACATCAAAAGCCATTAGCGACACTTCTGTGTTCAAAGTGAAAAACAAAGACCAGGGAGCGGAACAGATGAACAAACAAGAAATGTTTGTCAAAATAACGCAGCTCAAAATGCCTGAGGCGCTGACCGGTTTCGTTAGCTAACAGCTAGCTAACCGCGCTGTTTCCTGTAGGGCGAGGCGTTAAACTGTTTGAATCTGTCTGTTTCGTTCTTACCTGGCGCTTTAGTGCGTCTCCATTTTCTGAGTCAAGCCGTGTGTTTCTTCGGACTTGGTTGAGTCTTCTTTGTGGTTCTTTGGTGGGTGTATCGTCTCCATCAGCTGTTACATTTTCGCCCTCTGTCGGTACCTTTATGTACTGCTTCCTATAACAGGGCACGTAGTCCAAAAAAATGTATTTTGCTCACTTCCTCCTACTTCTTCCGTATTAGCTCGGAACAGAGGTGGAAAAGTAACGTCTATTAGTCTCAAGTGGCTTCATAAGACCACGCCGTACGTACTTGCCAATGACAAATGTGGCGTAAAACCGTTCAGAATTCTGGTCAGTGTAACGCTACTGTTCGCCAATCACACTGAGCTGAAAGAACGATTAATCACATCAGCCAACAGGTGGCGGTAGTATACCATGAAGTGTGCAAACAGACAAAAATATACGCCACGAAGAAGATGAACAGTCAATTTGATTGGTGGAGCTTCGTTCATTTAAAGGGCTTCAACGTGAACCCATCGAATGTTTACGTATCATTGCTGGCTGCCGACAAGATATTTTCAGTTATGTATTCAGTTATGTATCAATCAAAATGAGAGTCCAAATGATGGGACTGAGTGTGGTTTTTGTGTGGGTACCACATGTAGACTTAAAACATTTCAGACATTTATCTGAAGATTTGGAGCCGTTTTCTGTACGTGAGCTGGAAGATGCTTCGCCATCTCCTTCCATCCATCACCTTCTGATCCACCAAAGACAACCAGAGTCCAGTGAATGCACAGCCTTCCACCTCCTGCCCTCACTCAAGTGCTTCAGCATCCAGGAAGTCTACGAAGAAGAGGGGTTCTGGTCTCTGGTCAGAGGAAGACACTGACATGTAGGACATTGGATCGAGGATGAAGCGCCTCATTAGACAGTTTTCACTCATACGTCATAAAGGACCAAACTCAGACATCTCTGTTACGGCTTTTTCAGTGTTTTTCTTTTTCTTTCAGCGACAGTATTCTCTGCAACATTGTTGAACATACAAACATTTGATTTAGAAAACAAAACATTTGCATCAGGAACAATCAGCAGATGACGCCAGACCTCATGCTGTTGTGCCAGTGTATGTCTCCCTCTATTGGTACTATGGAAGTTCTGCAGCTTTCGTGTGTTCATTTGGTTTATTTCTCTTTGGAAAAACTCCTGTTCACCTTGAGCTTTATGTTGCTCAATAGTGCTGGAAAATACAGAATCGAAACAACACAATCAATAAAGTCAAATCATGGCTCATGGTGATCATTGCCATGATATCAATTTTGTAATCAAGAATCACCACAGCTCACACCGTACTTTGTTGATCTCATTTCAGATTTATTGATCAGTGTCAGGATATTTGTTCATGCGAAAGCCTTAACAGTAAAACAGCCTTGTTTTATCCTCATGGTCTCTTTCTCTCACTCAAACACACAAAATATTCAAATGAAGTGTCAGTAAGTCACAGCACAATTCAGACCTATGCTTTAATTGCTACAGGGATCATTTTTGCCAAATTAATTCTGTCGCATCTTAGCCTAAATCATCAGATTAGATGATGGGAAACGGTGTTGCACTTTTTCAGCATTTAGAATAGTGAAAATCCCCTGAACTACATTGGTTTGATTTACTGAGCCTTGAAAGAGAACCACATTCCATACTGTTCTCCTGTAAACTCTTTTTGTTCAACTATTAAAATAATGGAAAGTAATGAGAAAATGTGCAAAGTTGAACATTATTTTACTTTAATTTCTTTCAGTATTTTCTGTAGTGCAGGTAAAAATAAGACTTTGTCCACTTGGTCTGTATCAAACTAATTTTTGCAGATGAATTTCTTTTAATCTGTGTGCTTTTTTTAAAAGTAAAGATAAAAGGAAATGTCGGTATGCATTTAAGACAAATTGCACTTGGTGATAACTGCAATAAAAATGATTGTTTCACCGTTTTACTGTTAAAAATTTGAAACAATAGACTATGCATTTTGTTTGTATTTCTTCCATAAAAAAATGACCATTTAACAAACAAAACACACACACGCACAAACACCGCGTTCAACCTAATAAACAAGAGTACCTTGGATATTTACCCTTACATTAAGATCATGTAGTTGGCAAAACAAAATTACAACTTTGTAGCTGAGAAAAACAAAATCTGGTCTGAAGATACTATTGCATTAGCGTCACAACTACAGTGTTGGCAAATGTGGAATTCTTTGTTACCCCCGGGACAGAGCAGATGGATTAATCACTAAATGATGGTGAGATAAACTGAGTTAGACTCCTTCATAACCTCTCCTGGTGATGAGTTCTGTCCCCCCCCCCCCC
>OMNV01001291.1:0-10513 GCA_900303265.1 Brotula barbata | reverse complement strand
CTTTGTGCTCTGCTACCTGGCAGACATCTCCAGCATGTGTCGTCTTGCCTCTTGGCGAGCTGAGACCACCAGCGCCCTTGGAATGCTCTCAGTTCAGGAAATCTCGTTTATTCTCATAAATGCTACTCCTAACCCCCCTTTCCCCCCTCAATAATGCTGCAGAGCCTGGTATATTTTCCCCTTTTTGTGTCCCTGCATCGCTCCTTTTGCCTTCTCTGTCCCTCTCTCGGTTCTTTTGATCCGTCTTTATCATAATCTGGCAGCGTCCGCTCTGCGTAGTAATTTGGCTGCCTGCGCCGACTGCAGAAAGTACACAATCTGTGGATATCGCTCATGCTTAGTGGTTATGATCCAGTTGTCACTCACCAGCCTATACACATAAACCATTTGGATCCTTTCTCCGTATGACTCACATACATGCGTCCGGTACCGGCCTCGTAGTTGTCATCCGTGCCTTCGTGGTGCTGGTTAAACAAATAATCCCAAACAGTATAAAGGAGTATTAATTGAAAAATAAATTTGTGTTGTTGATTCATGTTGCACTGAAGCCCATTTCACACTGGCAGTGTAGCATAGCTGAAATGATACAGCTGCATGGCTGCTGCTGCTGGAAACCATTTGTCTTCCACATTACACTGCTGCGGGCCAGAGCAGATACCCGGCGCTGAAATACAGTTTAAACTTACATGAAATTGGTTGTTGTTGGCTCAGCTCTTTAGTGTGTACTCGGGCAGCACGATGTGGAGAAAAAGTGCAGTCTGTGATACCTCGTTGAACTGACAAAATTAAGGATTGCAATAAGAAATCGTCTCCAATTTCACACGCTGTAAGCGTAGAGCATAAATTCAGATGAGCTGCAGCAATTATGAGAGCTTTTTTTTCCTCAAAGACTGTAGATACAATCCCGAAAATTCCATTCACAGACACACAAATATTGATTCTATCCCTCTTCTACAGCACCATTGTGCACACTGAAGGAAAACAGCTCATTTTGGAATACTGTGTCTTTCTGTGGCCTCCATAAGGCCCAGAAAACGGGAAGGAGTCATCATTCGGCACCATCAGAATACAGTCAGACCCACATACAGAATAGAATCTGGAGGGGGCCAACAGGGAGGCCAACAAATAATACCCCCTTTGTATACTCCACATATCCCCTGCTGAACCCCCCTGAGCCCAGCTCTCTGCTCCGGAGATCCCAACACCACATTAAGGGCTGCTTACAAGTGGATAAGGTGTAAGTTTTGGGGGGATTTGAAATGGGAGGAGGGGGTTCAGTAATGTAGCGAGGAGAGCTACACCATGTCTCCATTTTTGCTGTGATAAAAAGCAGGTTTGTGCTCCCCTTTTTTTTTCTTTTTTTTTTTTGTTCACTGCAACAAGGTCCAGTGCCATGTTTGGGGAACGGCTTAACAAATGGGCCATTATTTGCCGCAATCGTTTGGAAGGCGCGCTGGACAGGCCAGGGGAGTAACGGTATCCCAATGTATGTATATCCTCTGCAGGCTCAGTCGTCTTCATCAAGATTTAAGTTACCCATTGTAGCTGAAATGAAATCAATCCCACAGGCCCTTCAGTGAGGAGGCCCATTTGGCTGTCAGAGCTGGAGTCGTGTTTCCATGTACCAAAGCTGTATGTATATATGTATCAGGGCTGGTTAAGCATGTGGTTAAGTAGATTCCATTTGATGCTATAAGGCTTTAACCTCCTTTTCTGTGTTCATAAGCATTAAGATGCTTTGCTTTGGTTTCCTAAAGCTGGATTTCGTTCAGATGTCTATTTCACGTTTTGTGGAAGAAAATAAAGGCAATCCTAGGAAAGTATTTAAAACTCATTTGGCTGTAATTTTCTATGACGGACGCTTTCTGAAATGTCTTGATGTGTCCATCTGTTATTGTTATGTTGGTGTAAACAAAGTCTATTGCACAAAAACTCAGGATTTGAACAATTTTTTTGGATGCAATGTAGTCCTAAAAGTAAAATTAAATGTTTAGAAAGAATTACATTTGAGTGTATCTTTTAATCTGTTGTTCCCCACCATTAAACCAGTTTTACAAGGTCCTAATTTAAAAGTACCAATTAAAGTTTCCTAGATAACTTCATTATTGGCTGTGAATGTTAACAAGACTTCCAAATTTCTAAATCCAGATGGGATTACAGTTGAGTGATTGTTATTAGGAAGTTAAGCTAATTTCAGTCGTTATTCACCACAATCTTGAATTACTTCTGATCATATCAACAAGGTCATTGTGCTTCTCTATTGTACGTCTACATGATAAATTAAGGCACTAAAGTAGTGCCTGGAAAGTCTGGAACTAGGCACCACTGTTGAAAGGGACACCAGAGGTTGTTCCCCTATCTATTTTACTCATTTTCATCTGTCAGTGTGAGGAAGACCCCAGAATTGCTCACATGCCCCAGAAACCCTTCAGTCCAGTTGGGTGGGGGGGGTGGTCGTCAGAGTCTGTCCCGTGTCAAAGCTGGCATGGCGATGTTGCACCCTAAATCCTGTAGCCCGAGAGATGGAAGCGTTTCAGGGGTTACTTGGTCCTCTGAGCGTGATCCCAGAACTAATCTCTTTTGTTGCCTTTAGCTGGCGTCAAGGGTCCTCCTCCTCCTCCACTTGGATCTTGCTTCCGTTGAGCCGATTCCCTAAGGGAGATGTACCTATGTCCCTGTCTGTGCTGTACTCCACTCATCTCTCCATACCCCAGACTAAGCCTTCCCTTCTGCTCTCTCTCTCTCTCCCCCCTCTCCCTCCCCTGGGCCTCTGAGCTGGGCTGCCTTCCCTTTGGCTTTCCCCTCTTCCTTCCTTCCTCAGTTCCTCCACTAATAGCTCCCTTGTTCCTGACTAGTCAGGGCTGCCAGTTGAGCGGTCATTCGTGGAAGATTCATTCGTGGCACGGTAATTGTAAACAGACAGACAGAGTGAGAGCGAGCGAGCGAGAGGGAGAGGAGAGGAGAGGAGAGGAGACAGCACAGGGCCTGGTAGTCACAGACAGCAAGCAGCAAGGAAGAACTCTCAACTCTGTCTCTTTCTTGGAATCCTTCTGCATGGTCTCCCTCCCTCTCTCTCCCTTTCTCATATCTCTATCATCTTTATTACTTATCCGGTTACTCCCCCCTTCCCTCTTTCTTCACCTCCCTTATTTTCTGCCCCTCATAATTCAGGCAATGCTTGCATCCACGGGCAATCTGTGTCTTGTTTCACCACTAAATGTTGCATGGAATTATGTTACGCCCTCAAATACTTAATAGAGCCCAGCGACACGCTTGCTATGTTGTTTTGCTTTCCAGAAACAGAGTCACGGTTGTTATAATGCGTTTCGTGTATACTCCAGAGCTGGGGTGATGTACGCGCATACACAGACAAATCAAGTCCACACAACAACATCCCAAATGATGGACCACAGACACACCAAGCTACCACTGTCATTGCGTCAAGATCTTTTTGTTGTATTTGTTAGTGGAAAAATGCATTAATTTGATCTGTTGTGGTTTGTCTTTGTCTGTATTTTCATTTTAATTCGAGCCACCCAGCTGATTCCTCCCCTGAGCGAGTTCATATAAAGGCAGTTAGTAAACTAAACAAACTGCATCAAAGCATTAGCCGGTCCTTGCATGTGGAATTATTGGTGTCTTACATCATTTTTAGACTTTTTATGAACATTTGATACAGTCATCAGACTCCCGGTTGTCAACAACAAAAGAGTTTTACATTTTGGAACTCATTTACTAATAGTAGCATTCTGTTGTTTGCCATATATAAACGACATCTTGCTTAATGGCTGTGTGACAGGAAGTAAAGAAATGCACGCTGAGGTTACATTCTCCAGCTGGATAATGATGACCATGAACTGTTTATGTGCTTGAGTAAAGTTGAGTTACGTTTTTGTCAGTTTACCTTAAATTTGAAAAAAGAAAAAGCATAATTGCAGTTTTAACACATATAAATGTATTGATCGGTAAACAGTTGCAATAAAGGACATCACCGAGCGGTGATGGCAGTAGTATTGTTCCTTCTGTCTTTTTAGCTGTTTGTTAAAGTTGTACATAATGTATTTTTTGAAACATTCCATTTATTTCACACAACGTCCAGCGTTTAAGTTAGTTGCTGTTTAGTTGCGGCTTCTTCACTATTGTGTGGAGACTGTGATTTCTAAGCTGGGGAGAATTTCTACAAAGTTGCCCCAGTAACAAGGAAATACGTTTGTTGGCTGGTGGAAACGGTAAACATGTCACGGTGTGTGTGTGTGTGTGTAAGTGAGAATCCAGTAGTACCAGGCAACCAGACCTGTCCCTGACCTCGAAGCAGCAAAGCAGCTGCTTGTCGTCCTCTCTCTTTGCCGTGCTTTGCTTTTATCTCTGTCCTCTCCTCTGTTCTTCTGTTTTCTCTTTACCTTTCCCACAATTTTCCCCCCAGCGCACCCGAAGCCCGGCAGATTCGATTGGTGTTATCGAACTGGACATGTTTTGCAGCCCTCCAGTGCACGTCGTCTCGTCTGCTTGAATCAGACGAAAGAGACGTAACATTTATGACCCCTCAGTCATATTGATGACTTCCTTACCTGCACGCCATGCAGACATACCTTGAATGGAAAGCTGCACGGGAGTGTTTACTTGTTTGCGCGCCAACAGGAAACCACTAAAAGACCACATATCCAGCTATAAACATACCGCAGCGAGCTTTAGCTTTGTGATCTCCTGTGTGTTTTCACTCACTCTTAGCTTTTGTTGCGTGCAATAAACATGACTCAGTTGTTAGGTCATGGGTAAACATTTGCATTCAGATAATGTACTTTCCTCCAGCCGTAATGGAGTATACTTATTACACGGGCAAGCTCGGCTTCCTCACAAATTAAACAGAATGTAGTTCATTATAGAATCAAATATTTATGCAGTACTTTTACAGAATGGTCATTTACTCTTGCTGTCTTTCTATCATTCTAAGTACAAAGGAGCCATGTGTCTCAAACCTTTGCAGGAACTCCTCCAGGAACTTCTGGGCACCACAGAAACTGGGAACCTTTTAGTTCAGGAACTAGACTTGCTCTTTCAAGACACTCAATACTATTTACTGCAGTATTGACCGCTGCCAGTGTTGATGTAATTAACTTTATTATGATATAATTTCAAGCCTCCTGCTCTCGTCTAAATGCCCTAAATTGTAAATGTAGCGTTGTCGCACTTGATCGTCTCCTCGCCCTCCACATCCACAGAACAACTTCTGTTCGTGTTTACAATGCACCATGTGCTTGTCCTCCCGTCCATCCCACAACCCGTGCAAACGTCTTTCCATCCAGAAATTGGTAAACCTAAAAAAAGAATGAGGTTGCCTGTTCGCTGCACAGATTTGCTTGTGCTGCCCTTGAAAACTTTCATTTTGAGCCTTGATTACGGTGTTCGGTTTCTCTCAAGACAAACAAAGCACACTAAATGCAGCACGGCCAATTGGTCGGATCCCGAATTAAGGCGGAGGGAAATGGAGAGAAACCAATTAGGAGACGGAAGCCACTAATTAAAAGCTACATGCTCTACAGATTGCATCAATTTTATTTTCTTTTGCAATGGCCAGGGCCATAATTTCAGAGCTCACTTGTACGCCAGTGCACATTCCAGGACAGCTGCCTTCTGTGTTGGAAAGTCCTGCATAGAGGCAGCACTGTCTCTCTACCTCTCTCCCTTGTTAGTAGTTTGGAATTAGGAAAACAAAAAAGGAAGAAAAGGGAAATTTTGAAAACTCCAGCGTACTCCACATCGTTCAAAATAGACGAGAGGCCATTCATTAAAAGTTTTCAACAAGAGAGTCTGTATGCAGAAATGTTTCCCCTTCCTGGATTAGGTTCTGTGGACGGCTGCCAATACATTTTGTGTGTTGTGAATCGGAGATTGCATTATGCTCGAGTGGTTTGGGTGGTTAACCGATGCGCTTGCTTTGGAAAGCTGCAGGGAAACGTTGAGCACCTGAGGAAAGCCACAGGGCTGCTCTGCACAGAGGGCTCACAAAAGGAACGGGCCTGGATTCACAAAACGTTTCCAGAGTAATGGGAGTAATGGTGTTCATTTGGCTAAATGACCCAGAGCACTTGTCTTTGTGCTCTTATTGTAAGGGTGAGGATACACAAGGCATTCTCTGGTGTTTGGCCAGTGTGGATGGGCAACACTCCCAGAAATAGGTAACAAAGTGAACCACAGGATCACAGAACTATTCAGCCGTTTCCCTGGCAATGCATCTGTGTGATTAAAGCAACAAAGCTGAGGGAACTCATGAGACATTGTTACCCATATGAAAACATTCTCTATCTGCCCCTGCATTTAAAAGAAAGTCTAAATTAAAATCCTATCAGCAGGCATTTTGACCGTAAGGACTCTTGCTCTTGTTTTATATAAAGCACCACTTCCTGATTCTATTTCTCACTCATTGTTTTACAGGTGGTTACCTAACACCTCTTGGCAACTTTTCACCTCAAGCTGTTGTGTAACTAACGTACTGCCTCATAATAACCACACACTGAATGAGCAGGGCTCCTTTTCGTCTGAATCGCTGGAATTTCCAACTGTTGCATTGATTATTTTCCTTTTTAATGAGTGCATAGTGTAGATTCTAATTGGTATTGCAAGATGTTACACCAGCAAGCATTCGCGTGGAAACAACACGTGTGTTTTTGCACCTTTTGACCCTGGGACACCAGATGCACGAGCAGTTGTCCCACTCGGTCGGAATATACAAGTGTGTCCTGAATCCTCTTGTCATTGCTTCCTTCCCAGCAATGACTGCTGTGACGCTCCAAGGAGAATAAAGCACCCCGCCCCCAGCCCTTTCTCAAATGATGGAGAGAAAAGAAAAAAGAGAGGAAATAACTTAGACCTTGTCTCTTCCCTTCCATTCCACCTAATGGTTTTTCCAGACCTCGAACGCTAAAGTCTGACCTTCCCTCTCAAACTGGATTTTTCCTTTACCCTACACCTTGGATTTCAGGAAATGTGCAAAACAGGATCAGGATAGAACAGCACAACATATTTCCCCCCTTCTGTCTGTCAGGGAAAAACAAACAAATATTTTGCGACATGTCATTGAGAGGGTTCTCTTGAGAGTCCTGTGGTATCATCATGCCCTCCTTTTTTTTCAAATTTAAATCCAGAATACATCCAAGGCTAGAAAATGGCCTTGTATTATACTTGTGTCCATAGTTTCCAACTGTCACCACAATCAACTTGGATGTGCGTTGCATGTTGAAACAGCCCGGCCTAACGGTCCGCGGGCTCTTCTCATTGGTGGGCGGGAGGCCTGTCAGGCCTTGGTGAGCCCTGCTGCATTGTTCAGGGAGGGGGACCATTGAAGCCTATAAACAGAGGTGACTGTGTCCTTGTGCCCTGGTCATAGTCACAGCGGCTCATTGGTGAGTTGCCCAGTTCAGGATCAGTTGTTTGCTGTTTCCATCCTTCAGCTCTTCTTTCAGACCCCCTCCTCTTTAACCAAACTCATAGTCAACTACAGCTACACTGTCAGGCTGCAAAGCTAATAGTCAGTATGTTTACATGAATTTTAACATTTCAACTCAAAGTGAACATCATAAATAGGTTCAAATTGACATGAATTGATGTTGGCCCATTTATATGCAATTAATAATAATTCACTCAAGCATGTGCCAGTGTAATGTGCATGTAAACATATTATTTTGCAAGCTCATCATTATGCCGGACTGAAATTCAGAATAAAACATTTAGACTTGCTTATAGAGATTAAACGACTTTTACTGTTGCACGGATCGTTTTTAGGATTTACTTCACTGACACAATCCTTTCCCATTCCTCTCCTCTGTATATTTTTAGTCCTGAATGTGTTTATTGGTTACTGCTGGTGACTGCACCTGTCGCTATTTTCAACCACACCATAGCTGCATTGAGTCCAGCGGGCCACTGTGGACTTGCCCAATCCACGTTCCTTACCATGTTTGCTTTTCCCAATGTTTTTCCTTCTCCACAATCAACGGGGAATTATCTGTCTTCCGGAAAAAGAGGCAGCCCACTAATTTTAGATCGACTTGATTGGGCCTGGAGGCCAAAGGGATCAAGCCCACATCCGTTGAAAACCAGGGATGCTAATTCTAACCATAACATAGCTAACATATGTTTTGCTCTCCCTAAGCACTGATTTGAGACCTGCTTGAAGCTGAGCTGAGGCCTGCTTCCTTCTCCGCTGCACCCGCTGCAAAGGACCATTCTTTCTTGTGGCATGTGTTGTGGGTATTGGCTCAGCATGTGTATATTTATAGAGACCGGGTCATGACACATGTACATGGACTTCTTGTTCTTTCTTAAGGGCATGAGGCAGCCATTTGTCAATGTTAACTGTTTTCAAAGGTGTGCGCACAGACATTTTATTGTAGTAGAATTCATTATCGGCAGTATGTGTCACTACTTCCCCGTGTATTGCCACAGTCCATTAGCGTGATGCTCCTACTTCTAAGCATTTGTCACCTGTGTTGGTCTGTCAAAAAGTTATGAAGTAATTTTCATGAAACTTGGTGGGCTTGATGGACATTCAGGCAAGATCAAAGTCAAATTTTGAAGCGGTTGGCCTGAACGGGGCTCTGACATTTACACTTTTACACCCCCTAACATTTGAACCAGAAGTCAGAGAATCAATTTTCTTAATTTCCTGGATTCCTCGGATTCTATCTGCACATATTTTTGGTTTTAAGAATATTTTCTGCCATTTTTTGTATCTCCTACAATTTTAGATAAATTGTCACGATTTTAGATTTAAAACATCCTCTGTCTGGACAAGACGGACTCAAGATTGATTTTTTCTGATGTTTTACTATAACTGAGCACTAAATTTTAGTGCTTATTGGTCATTTGTCAAAAGTGCTGCCATATGAATGAAATAGTCCTTTGCTACCAAACTTCGTGAGCATATACACTCACTGCAAAAACTGAAACATCTATTGGCCTGATAGCGACGCTGTTATAGTAGTAAAACATTTTGTCAATATCTTTGAAACGACAATCAATCGTTTGTTTGTTTGCTGTAAAATCTCAGCGACTGACAGAGCCATAATCAGAGGACCTTTAGGCCTCGGCAAGTATCTCAGAGATCATCGTGTTTCCATCACCGAGTCCAACAAATGACAGTGAAACAAAGCACTCGTGTTGTCCAATGCTGCTGCATGTCAACGTCCAGTGCTCCAGGCATCCGTCAAATATGCCAAAGTCTTAATTATGAGAAGCTCATCACCAGCAGCAATACTGAGCTTCTCCAGAGCAACATGAGGAGCGTAACAAATCATCAGACGGTCTCTGCCGTCTTCAAAGGCAGCCTGGTAATGACAACATTGCTAGTGGTTTAGCCCGCAGGGTCCACAGTGGAGACACTTAACTGAGGCTAACTACCATGCCAATTACTTACTAAGATGACCCGAGGAAGAGACACTCAACTCCACACGGCCGCTCCCCCAGCCTCACCCATCCATTTGGTCTAATAGCTCTAACCTGATCCGCTGCTAGCCGAAGGCCCCTGGCCGTTCGGACTTCTAAATCTAGCTTTGTGTCGCCGCTTTTCCTGTCGAGAGGTTGTTGTTGTTTCCATCTTTGGCTTGGGAAGCTGACGTTTTACAACATGTTCATTGGAGGTGATTTGACAAATATAGTTTTCAGGGTGTGAGAACAAATGGTAGGAAAGAATTGTACGTATCCTGTGTTGTTTGAACTCAACTTTGGGGGGAAGTTAATGGGTCAAAGATAGGAAATGGTCGTGTTAATGATAGTTCAACATCCCATATATGTTTTCCTGAAACGATCAGACTGTTAAACAAGGATGTTTACCAGAAACTCTGCTCTTATTTGCTCAGCGTATCAGGCACCAGTCCGGGTTTTGTGCTGTGTATTTTCAGGTCAGACGGGAGACTTTTTAGACGCCTGATGTTTATTGTTTGCGTAGCACTATAAAACAATGGCTGTTTGTGGATCAGCAAAGGCAGGAAGTGCACAGTATCCTTTCTGGAAAATACACATAGCAGAGTCACTTCATTAGTCTTCCCAAGCGCAGACGTATGGGAGGGATTTAACACAATCATAGTCAATAAGGGAAGTGAACTAGCTTACCGGCTAGAGTCCTATCCATCATTCTCTAAGCGTGCTGCCAAGTCAACAGAGGCTCCACTGCAGTTGGTCCACAAGCCTTCAGTCATGTCTCATTCCTTGAGTCCTCCACAATCCCCCCGGCTTAGTTCCCATCTGGCCAGTGGTTCCGTGTTAAAGCTGGGAGATGCGTAGGGCCTAATTCCTACACAGTAAAGCATTACCGTCTGCCCGGGGCCCACGGAGACAAGATGGTCGCCAGGTGTCTTCCTGTCTTCAAAGTGTCGGCGTCATTATTCATGCCCTCGCTCTTCCCCCTCCCCTTCTACGTCGCCTCACATGTGTTTTATTTTCCCTCAGCCCTCCCCCTTTTTGGACAGTCTGTCACCCA
The DNA here is from genome assembly GCA_900303265.1 of Brotula barbata. Lineage (NCBI taxonomy): Eukaryota > Metazoa > Chordata > Actinopteri > Ophidiiformes > Ophidiidae > Brotula > Brotula barbata. The sequence continues at coordinate 39 of OMNV01001291.1, read as the reverse complement.
GCTGCATTTCCTGCGGGGTTTATTTACAGTTTGGGCCCG
>OMNV01001290.1:13603-44720 GCA_900303265.1 Brotula barbata | reverse complement strand
TCTTATTACTTCATCCAATCTCATCAGATTCATGCATTTCATCCTATTTACGATAAATGAGCTCATCTCACAATGCTACAACAAGCTGACGTGGGCGGGGCTTGCACAGGGGCGGGGCTTCTTGCAGCGGAAACAGCGAATGAGGACATAATTGTGGAGCATTCGGCCAAGCGGTTCCTGGCTGGCTGCTCTCTCTCGTGGGACACAAAATGACAGCATGAAAAGGGGCGATGGAGGGATGAGGCGATCCTTCATTTTGGGCACGATGCAGTGACTCACCTGAGGCTCGGCCGCCTGTGGGAAAGAACGGCACGCACATGCACGACAACGGACTTTTACAGTAAAGCTGCTCCCCTTAATCACAAGGAGGTTTTGACCTCCAACATGGCACCGTTACATTGTTTCGTCAGCCTCCATCGCTCAGGTTTAGGAAAGTTACATTTAAGACTTTCGAATGCCACTGAAAATAAAAAAAATCTGAAATATGGCAAAAAGCATGCCATGCCGCAGGTTACCTAGGATTAGGGACGTCTCGTCTTGTCTTGTGCTTGAGATTACAGAGTGAGGAAACGTCCATTTAATAAATCAAATTTTTTTGAAATGACGCCTTTCTTTGCTCCTTTGTCACAGCGTGCAGGCACCACCGTTCCTCTGCTTTTCATACTGCGGTGGAGCCGAGCGTTGTTGTTGATCCTGGTATCTGAGGCCACGGAACACAAGCGAAACGTGGGCGGAGCTTAAGGACGACAGGGTGGATTCCACAGGTTTGATTCCCAACGTGCTTGAAATCTCTTCTTGGTTTCAACTTCGTGGTTAATTAAGTCTTAACCAAACAGTTTTCATTCAACTTTGACCTTTCCCATGGTGAAAGTCTGTGAGCTACATTGGCTAACTGAATCTAGCGCCCCCACTGGAACCACAAGGAACTGCTGTTGGTCTGAGTTACGTTATAACACGAAACACAAACTTAAGACACAAAATCTACAAATTCACAAAGCAGTGAGACAGAATGAAATGTAAATGTTGTTTGCCGTGTCTGTGGAAGTTTTAAGACTCCGATTTAAGACTTTTAATACTGGATAAGACCTCATTTGTACATAAACAAGACTTTTTAAGGCTCCACAGAAACCCTGACACATGGAAATGCCTAAATTGAAATTGGTGAGCATGTTCATGTAGGAATAATAGTTTTAAAATTATTGTTTGGCCAACAGACCAGTAGAGGACGCTGGTTGAGGGACAGGACGCATACTTCATGTCATTATACCTGACGGTCGTCAGCTGGAATATTACATGGATTTGATTATTCTCAAAAAAACAAACAAAACATAAATAAACCATAAAAAATATGAACTGCTTCGCGGACCACCAGGTTGCTGTGGATCGCTGGTTGAAAACCCCTCGTTTCATGGAAACGCTGCCAATGGTTTGTGCAAAAATGTCCAGGCGGCATTTCCATCTGATTAAGGAGCGCTGCTTTAATGTAACGGAGCAGGACATGGACGATACTCACACATCACAACCAAAGAAAAAGAAAGAAAGAAAGAAAGAAAGAAAGACTCCCAGGCACCAACATGAGACAAAAAAGCAGAGAATGTCAAAGTTTGTCAACACAGAAGAATCCGAACAGAGGACAGGACAACAGTCATGGCGACACAGAGACAGAGACCGTTGTCTTCACTACAGTAGCACGTTCCAAAGAATAAGACAGATGGTTAGAAAGAAATGAACACAAAGAACACACAAACCATCTCCGTCCTGCGCCAGGAACAAGAAATTACAAGGGCACAGATACCAGGGGCAGATTCAAAGGGGATGAACGCTTCTTGTTCTCTACCTCTGGATGCCCTGGAAGGTGCTGCTGGCCATGTCCACGATGCCGCCTGTGGGCCGGGCCACCACCCCCACCAGCCCCTTCCCGATGCCTTTGAAGAAGCCGGCAGCGCCTTCTTTCTTTGCACCTGCAGTCACATAGAGAATTAATTCCATCAGTGGATTTCAGAGTATTTCTCTCATTTAACATTGGGCTGACATAGTTTAGTACTGAATGGACTAAAAGGCCTTTCTAGTCTGGGACCACTCGAAGCTCTTTACAATGTTTTCCTCGCATTCATCCATTCATACACACATTCACACACCCAAAGCCCAGGTAACCACGTGAGGACTACTTGCTTGTCGGGAGCAATTTGGGGTCAGGGACTTACTCAGGGACCTTCGTCTGGAGGAGCAGGTTGCCCAGTGATCCTTTGAGCACTGGGCGACCCCCTTGTCCCCTAAGTCACTCACACATCATTGAGGGGCCATGTTTATTTCTCATTCCTAGGTTTCTAAAAGTCAGGTGAAAAATGAAGAAACCCACCCTCCACGGGCTTGGTGACGATGCCTGTGAATCCCCCGACGACTCCCTGCAAAGACACCAAAGACGAGTAAGAACCTACTGTAAATATAACGCTGAAGGAAAAATACAAGCAAATTAGAAGCAAAGTGTAAAATGTTCCCTGAAATGAAGTGGAGCTTGGACTGAATTCTCCTTCGTGATGTTTCCACATCCTTCAAACTGATTCCGATGGACATCCTGATCATCAACAGTGTTTCTTCCCTCAAGCGTACCTTCAGCAGGCCTTTGCCGCCTTTGGCCAGACTTTCTCCAAAGTCTTTGGGTGGTCGGTTCATCTCTTCTCTTCGTTTTTGTTGGTACTCTTTGTCCATGGTGATGGCTGCCAGGCCTTTTCCCACTGAGCCTGTGATCCTTGACACCACGCCCGCAGCGCCACCTAGCGGACACAAGGTATCTCTAGTAGTCCGGTTCATCTTACGAAGGTAACAAGTTCATCAATCAAATTTCTGATGTGCGGATTAATCGTTCATTGATTGCAGTTTGACGATGTCACATGTGGAATACATTTGTAGTATCAGTGAGAAGTACAATACAATGAACTATACGTCCATACAGACGTGTGTAACTAGAGAATACGACGTGACCAAGACTGGATCCCTGGGAGACGGTGCTTTTCTAAGGGAAAGACATTAGGCTTCTTGTTTCCTCACCAACGGTGTGACCAAGCAGGCTGCGGACTCCGATGACAAAACCCTCAGCAAACTCCTCCGGGCCCTGCACAGCACCCTGAAGAACACAAAACGAATACAAAGCTGTGTGTGTGCTCCGTTTGTGTGTGTGTGTGTTTTGTCAAAGGTGCATCGATGGAGGTGATATTTAAGGTTTAAGTACAATTAGATTGCGTGTTTCGATTGTACCCCCTTCATGTCTTTCATTAGACAGATTCTAAATTCTTCTTGAGATACTAATTTAGTCTTCAATGTTATTTGCACTACAGTGGTGTTACCTTTTGTCTTTGGGTATTTACCATCCACGGCACGTACAAGGATTTGAACATACCAGAGTCTAATAAGTTTTTGTGCTTTTACTTTTACTGAACTGAACACAGAGTGTTAAATGTTGGTTGAGTGTCCTGAATATGCAGTATATCTCAAAAGTTCTGGACATGTGGTCCAGAAAACCTAACGAATATTTGGGGAGAATTAGAACGATGAGAAAACCAATTTCCTAATGGATGACACTGTGAATTGTGTGAGTAGGCATTGATTTCTATCTTACCTGGAAAGGCTCGTAGAAGAAGGCCTCCACTCCTTCAGACAGACCTCTGATCAGACCAAATGGGTTTCCCAGGACGTCCAAACCCAGTACCAGCACGTACATCTGCTTGAGGAACTGCAGCAAGAAAACAAAATGTTTCTCAATCCTGGTCCGACAAAACCTGATCAGCTAAATCAGGTGTGTCCGCCCGATCAAGTTGATTAATATAACACTGTGAAAATGTGAGCAAGGAAATCACATCGTTCTTGCTCCAAAAATCCCATTCATACTTAATTTGACCACACATCAACCCATCTATTATCTATATGTCTTATCCATGTCTGGAGAACATTGAAACTCCTTCTGCCCGTGGAACAGGAACAACTGTCCTTAACCACCAAGCCACCGTATTGACCTGAGGGCGGGGTTAAATAAAAAACAAAAAGACTAAATTCAAAAGTGCAGAATTGAAGACGTCGTAACATCACCTGCTCGCTGTAATGTCGGATCACGGCCCGTGTCAGTTTATCTTTGTGGTAAAACTGATACTTCACCTCAAAGAAGGCGAGTCTGAGGGAAGAGAGAGAGTCAGAACATCACATGATCTGTACAGCTCGTCCACCCTCTACCTTCAATACATCAATGGAACATTTCCTTACTCATAAAACAAGCAACTTACAGGAAGTTCACAAATAATTGACAGCTTTACACAAAGTTAATATCCAAGGCTGAGCTAAAACAAAAAGAATTTTATTGACTTTGTCATACAAAATATTAATTATTCATATTAATAATAAATAATCAATTGAAATTGAAAATCCTAAATCTCTCACAGAATTCTATCTGCAAGAAGCAGTAATAATTGATGATCTTCATCATCCTATATTGATTACTGATTGGCGTCATCTATACTTACCAGCCTGGCTGATCTTTAATCCTACACCGATTCATCCCTTAATTCTTCACACACCTAAACTTCACCGTCGTTCAGATGACACGCATCGCCGTATGATCACGTGTCCAAAACAGACACATCCATCGGCTCGGTCTCACCACATCTACAATAATCAGCTCATTAACCCGTCCGCTCGTCCAATTCTCCACGGTCCCGACCAGTCACGACGCCAAAAGACGGAGGACAGCGGCCCAGAGATCCTTTTACTCTTTAGCTATCGATAAGATTAACAACCTGTTGGTGTTGTTTTACTGTAACATTTTGTATGTAGGAGCTGTGTTTCCATCTCGCACCAAGATAAAGTTATCATAGTTCTGTTCTTTCTGACTTTCTCATTTGATGTCTGTGCCTTTTTAACGGCTGCTCAAACTGACAAAACTAAGCTGAAGTTGATCGTCACCCAAAGGATGAGAAGCTGCGTAGTTTTGCTTTTCTACAGAGCGAGAGATTCCCCAAACCATTCTCTTCCACCTTTTTAAGATTTATACTGTAAATCTATTACAACAATCCAGTCTCTTAATAGTTCTTGCAGATGTCAGACAACATTCCAGGTACAGGATCGGTTTGTCATCTGTCCAAACATCACAACACACAACGTTTCAACAGCCAGGCTGAAGCTCAGCAGGAAGCATCTCACTTGAAGATAAGGTCGTCCACGTCAGTCAGCGTGGCTCCGATGCTCTTCAACAGCAGGTTGAGCGACTGGATGGCCGCCGGTTCCTGGGCCGAGTCCTCGCCGCTGGAGCCCAGAGACAGACTGAGGTGGAGCTGAGCGAGGAACAGGGAGAAACGCTCATACGCTTTTACAGAGTGACAGTTTGTAATGGGAGGTTTGTGTCCCTGTTGTACCCCCTTCGGTCGTGATGCTCACCTTGATGGGGGAGATGTGGAAGTGATCGAAGAAGCTGAGGCCTGACGTGTCGTTCAGCGATGCCTCCATCAGCTCAGCCTGCAGCATCTCCAGGTCTCTCTCTAGCAGCTTAGTCTGACAAACACAAAACTAAATTGTTACAAAATTATCTCCATGGTTTGTGTATTCAGAGAAACCTTTAGAATGCTATCCAATGTATTCAATAGACTTTGGGTCGACTACTGCCTGATCTCCAAATTCTCTCTCCAACATCCAAAAAAACCTCGATGACTTCATATCATTCAATTATGAAAATTCGCCTTCATGTCAAGTCAAAATGAATTCAGACTCCAGAGGATTTCCAGTTTGTGTTCACTGTTTTGACTCTGTAACAGAGTCTCCCACGGCTGTGGCTTTTATTATATGTAGCATGGAATTGAACCATCAACCTCAGCAGCATCAGCGGTTCACCTTCTGTCTTTCAGCCTGCGGGTCGGTCACAGGGGTGAACAGAGCCAAAATGGCTCCCAGGAAGCCCTGGTCAATCTTCACCGCCATCTCCTGCACCAGAGCCATGAAGTACCTGCACCAAACGCACAAACACAGAGAAATATATCTGTTTTTAAACCTTTGTTTTGAAATAATCACACCTACAATTACCTGGAAGTGAGGAGATTTATGATTTTTAAAATCAAATCAAAGTATTGTTAGCCACAAATGTTCAAAAGTCAAGACAGGAATCCCGCTGGTTTAGCGGCACTAACAAACGGTTGAACAGATGTGGACTCACTTGAACTGCATGACGCGGCTGTGTTCGTTGAATCTGGTGATGATGGAGACGTCGATGAACGGCTTTGGCTCTGTAGAATCAAAGTCAGGTACAACAATAAGACAAGAAGCAAGAGAGGGGCTGAAAACACACTTTTCATGTTCGTTTAGCATTGTGTGTGTTGTGTGTGTGTGTGTGTGTGTGTGTGTGTGTGAGTGTGAGTGTGAGTGTGAGTGTTCCACCTGAGTCCAGAGCGATAGATTTTGGAGGAGGAACTGGATGGAACACAATGGGGAAGATGGCACCAGGCAGCTGGTTGTCTACCTACACACAAACCACAGCAGTTTCATTTACTTCATCTAACATCTTTTGAAAAAGGGCAAATATCATTTAGAGACGTTTCTTTCTGTGCAGCTTCGTTCACGTGTCCAGAACTCAAAACAAATTGGACTTGTCATCCTGTTTTTAAGTTTATAGATCTGTAGATTATAGATTATGGTCTGTTCATTCCAGAAAGACTGTCAAACAATTGAACATGTTTTAGTTGTGATTAATCTTCTCACCTGTAGCCAGTGAAGCTGGGCCCTTAGGCTCCTCTGGTGCTGAGACTGTTTATATTCCACCTGGATCCCAGACAGGAAGTTCCTCCGCACCAGACAGGAAATGGGCTGACGCATCATCATAGAGGGGCCGCTGAGGTTCACCTGCAGAACAGAGACAGCACTCTGTCACAACTCAGGGTAAAGCACGCACATACAGTGTGACGATGAGCATTCTTTGCTGGGTTTCCGGGGGATGTTTGGGTTCAGATGGAGGTCACACATGACAATGGGCTGAAGGACCCTAAATCCACTCATTCAGAGGAGAAGAATCATCTTTACCATCATCAACAACCGGCAAAAGCCTTCGTCATCTTTTTAAGTGATGGAAAATTCTCACCATGTTAGTACAGCTTAAGGTCAAATAACAGGAGTTGTGAACTCTGACCTCTAGGTTGGTCTCCAGTTTGATCCAGCCTCCCGGGCTCTTCCCGGCCAGCTGGCTCTGATAAGTTTTTTCCAGCAGGTTGATGTTCTTCTGGCTGAACGGCTTCCAACGGTTCTTCGGCTTCATTTCCCACACCACGCCCGAGCTACAAGAGAGCAGACCGCTGAGGACGGCACACTGCCTGCACTCATCCCACAAAGTGTTACCAAGTCCAAAGTATCATAGTTACAGCTCCGCCGTGGTCATTTTCTTCGGTTTTGTAAGCGGATTAGACGAGATCGTTTCTGAGGTGAAGACACCAAAAGAACAGCTGATTCCCATTGCTTACCTGGGGATGCCGATGTAAGCGATCTCCTGCCGGCTGACGTTGTTGACGAGCGACAGTCCGAGGTTCTGCAGCGACACCCTCACTTCCTGCTGGAACTGCTCCAAATCTTCGGCCTGCCGTGCCTTTGTCACTATGGCCACGTCCTCAGTGAAGAGCAGCACCCGCTGACGGCCGTCCAGGAAGGACACCCAGTGGACCTGAGTCATGCTGTCATAGGCAAACTGGCCAAACCCATCCTAGACGGAAACACACAGACAACATGTGTGTTCTTCTTTATCTGTGTGTGTGTGATGTGTCTGTTACCTTAAGCAGATCCAGTTCTCCAGTCTGTTCCAGATAGCTCCAAACAAGCGTTTGAACTCCTGTCGGATCGTCCCAAGCAAACCGCTGAGCCTCAGAGGGCTTCAGCTGGTGAGCTACAGAGGAGCCGCTAAAAAAACAGGACACGAAGAGAGAGTTGAGTTCAATGAGCTGAGTTCAGCTTGATGCTGTCCCTGTGTGTTTTTAATGTGTTCATCTGACCTCTGCCTGTAACTGATGGTGAGCCAGGGTGTGTGGTTGACCAGCAGGGCGGGGGCCGCTCCATGGTAATAATCGTTGAAGCTGATGACGGTAGAGTGGACGGAGAGGTTCACATCCACGATGATTCCTCCGCACTGCAACAAACAAAGCTTCGACAAACCTTCACGGGAACGATGACAGTACTCAAACACCACAGCTAGGCCTGTGGGGGCGGTCTGGAGGACGCACGCGACACTAACTTTGACAACCGTGCTTGTTATTATTATGATGATTATCATTATTATTTTTATTGATATGATTGCTATTATTATTATTGTTTCCTGGACGTTGAAACTTAAGTCACTCGGCTACCGGAAATTGACTCATCTGTTACATCCAAATGTAAACACTGACCATGTCCACGCTGAGCAGTGTGCCGTTGTCCTGCTTCTTGAAGAAGAAAGGCTTGGATGTGGATTCCGATCCGACCACACGGACACACAGCTTTGCCGTGCTGCTTTCTGGCCACAGCGGCAAGCACTGCAACACACGACAACGCGCAAGAGCACAAAGTCACGGTGAATGTTTTTAATCCTTTCTTTTATTTAACGTGGTTAATCTGAGGTTAATTTTATCTTGAAAACACAGAAATAGCTTCATTGAAATACACGTTGTCCCGTAGAGCCTGCTGCTCCTTGTTGTAAATGATGATCATCTTGTGGGCACGGTGATTCAAACAGGAGAGTTTCGTGTTGATCTAGTCCTTTAACTGAAACTACAGCTGCAGAATATGAAATGGACTGTTGCTGCTGTACTGCCGTGTTCGCCTGAGAGGACTCGTTTACCTCGGTGGAAGAGATGTAATGCCACCTGACCGTGGTGGAAGCGTTGCCGTGGACCTCGCCCACCTCCAGCTCATATGAAGACTTGTTGACTAGAGTGAAGAAAGGACTCATGGTGACGATCCTGGTCAGGTTGAAACTGCTTATTTGGATGCTGACTCCCACCTGGACACGGACATGGACAAGGACACGGACACGCATAATTTAATATGTAACAAATATAACCAATCAAAATATAAAAAAACAACAATTCGAAAAAAAAACAAGAAAGAAAGAAAAGAAAAGAAAAGACAGAAAGAAAGACAGAAATAAAGACAGAAAGAAAGAAAGAAAGAAAGAAAGAAAGAAAGAAAGAAAGAAAACACACGTAATTACACACACCAAGTCCAGATCTTCCTCCTGGTCCTCGGTCAGGAGTGATGAATCTAACATACATGTTTTAGTGGGAGGAGGAAACAGGAGGACCAGGAGGAGAACATGGAGACTACAGACAGGAAGGAGGGGAGGACTCAAACACGACGTATGATGCCTATTTTATAAATCTTCCCCTGCCCCTAAGAAAAGACCACAGGTTTGTTACCAGGTAGTCCAGGTTGCTGGCAGGACAGCAAACGCAGCCGTAACTTCCGACCGTGTCCAGAGAGAAACCGTCAGACCAGGAGCTCGTGGAAACACACAGCTGGAGCTGGAATCAACATCCAAACGCAACATCAGGCTACATTTACGACAACAGGCAGGAACCAGACAAATGTGATCGTTTTTCATTCACATGTGGCACAGCTCATGTCATCATCAGCATCATCAGTGCAGCATGTATTTCTTCATTATTTCATTTGTTTGCTCTGCAAAGACCTGATATGACAACCTGACTGGTCCAATGTAAGGTCAAGTGCATGACCGACCGGATTAAGTTTGAGTTTTTCCACATTTTCTTTTGAACTGCTTTGATTCTTAACTTTTCTATGATTATCACTTTCAGATTGAAGCTTTGTTGCATCCTTTTCTGCATCCTCCTACCTTGTTTTTGGTGAAGAGATTCTTTTTCCTAAAGGAGAAGAGGATGACGTCCCTGTAGTCAGATGGGTGCTTAACGGTGAGGTCTTCAGCTTTGTACTGTAGAACGCGTGAAGTCTTGTTGATGATCCAGTACGGACTGAACATCGACAGAACCATGCGGCTCTCCGACCTCGCCACGTGCACGCTCACGTCCACCGTCATGCTGGGCTCAGACTCGCAGGTGAGACAGAAGGCAAAGAACTCGGGCATTTCTTGGTCGATGCGGACGTGGCCGTGCCAGTCTCGACCCTGGTACCTGATCAGAACCAAGGACATGATCTCACCGGATACACAGGCGTTCAGGAGGTCCGACGTGCTGCCTTCCTGGAGCTCGTAGGCATCCGCAGACTTCTGCAGACATAATTCAGACCCCATTACTTCAGATTAGATTCATTCAAATCAAACGGTTTCAACATTGATAAAGACTCAAAACAAGAAGACTGAACATCAGCAAGATTTCTTACCGCTGCAATCATACTCTGTGCGATTGAAAGAACGAATTGTGATTATCAATCCAATCACAGAGTTTGTTTGACAGCACTAGATATTATATAAAATTCTAATCATAATTGATGACAAAAGATTTGTCACTCACTCACCAAATTTCCTTCAAGGTTACTGAGATGCTTTACTTGTTTGTTTCTCTGTATTGTACGTCTTGGTGAAGATGACTGACGTACCTCCAGCATGTAGCGGATGGTGTAGGGCAGTAAGTTGCGCAGCGTAGCCACTGGGTGCAAGTGAATGATGTAGGCGGGGTCCCAGTCCTCCTCGCCATGGCTGGCAATATGACGCAGCTCGTCGGGCAATGCCAACGTGCTGACCGTCAGCGGCAGCAAGCTGCTGTCAGCCGCCGGACACTGCAGCACGGAGCGAACCTCAGAGCTGCAGTGAACCTTCTCTTTCCAGGACACGCAGGTGGACGAGGGGCCGAACTGTCCTTCCAGATGGCCGGCCGGACACACAAACAGCTGACACCTGGAACGCAGAGGGACGGGTCGGTCTGATTCAAACACTGCAGGATTTATACTGCGTTCCATTCAAAGTCAGATATATAGATATATTTCCAAGTTGATAATTCCAATTTCCAACTTTCACGCATTTCACAATACAACTAATAATTTATAAGTCACTTCAGTATAAAGTCACCTGCAGCATACTTAAGTACTGTGGTGAGGTATTTTTATTTGTCCTCAGGAGGATGTGACGTTAAGCCAAACATGCCCACTTCTAAATATTGCGTTGACAGTTGGTACTTGACTCATTTATGCAATAGATTGATAGGAAATCCATCAAATACAGAATTTTTGACTCCAACTTCTGTCAAATTACTAAAGTGTATTTATGTATGCATATATTTCTTTTGCTAAAATTAAAACCCCTGAATGACCAAACTATGCTCTCTCTGAAACGGAAAGTTAATTCATAAATATATACAGCTCATACCACATGCAGTAACTCAAAGCCTAAAGATGCTGAGTCAGACCATCTGTAGTCAGTTGTTATGGCAAAGATTTCACCTGTAGGTATCTAAGGAGATGTGGAATTCTTTCTCAGGTTTGGCCTCTCCCACCACCAGCATGCTCCTGGATGATGGACAGTACTTCAGGATGGTGAAAGGCACTGAGAAGTGATTCTTTATCTGAAAACACAGTCAATTCATATCCTAGTATTTTCCACAAAAACAGGTGAAGTCAAGGTTGTGGTCCTGAAGATTACTGGGACGAGGCATTCTGGTATTTATGGTTGGTAATTGCTTCTTTCAAACCTGCAGCGGTGAGCGGACAGTGATGACTTTGTTGCCCTCTGCAGCGTCCACCTGCAGCAGCACAGAGACCGCCTGCTGCAGCGACGGACCTCGGATGTTGTACAGCCGACGGCCCGGTTTGTCGACGGCGATGTTGGAGATCTCACTGTATCCCGTGGGCACTGCAGATTCAAAGACACGCTAAATTATCCCTAAGTAGGGTTGTTCCGATACCGGTATTGGAAATGCGTCTGATACCGCCCAAAATGCTGGTATCGGAATCGGCGAATACGCATGTCTGTGCAACGATCAGATACCGTGTAATTTTACTTCACTTTGTTCCGTTTAGCCCTCTTAACGTTACAAACAGGAAAACAATTCTTCCTGGACTAAATGTCTAATACAAATTTGTGGCTACATTTCTATCAAGCTAGAAAATAAAAGAATGTTCTATGGCATTCATTATTCTCTGTATGTTCACCTTTTACAAAGGGTTGACAGTAAAAGTCCCCATACTTAGCAGGAAAAACAACTTCAGACAGACAGGCTGTACATGACCATTATTCTATTTGTTGGGCCGTGGACTGAGTTCACTGTAGGACTAAAATAATGTGACAGAGGACAACAGCAGAGCCGGTCCAAAAAGTTTACACCGGTATCAGAACAGTACTCGGGATCTCAAGTATCGGAATCGGTATTGGAAAGGAAAAATGGTATCGGAACATCTCTATCCTTAAGGACGAAGGAAAAAAAACAGAAAAGCGGTCCTGTGAGGTTCACTGACCGATGGTGAGGTTGAAGAGGCAGCTCTCCTGGCGCTGCAGGGCAGACAGTTTGCCCCTGGATGAAGATTCAAAGATGGAGTAGTCTAGGTCCACGCTCCGGTCCACTGCCACCTCATGCAGTTTGCCCTTTGTCGGTGAGCCTACCAGCCTCAAGTTAGCGCTGTGCTGCACAATGAGGGGGATCCCCAGAGCGTTTCGGATGGTGAAGGGCGCTTTCTCCTTCAGAGAATAGTCAAAGGTGGAAGCTGTGCCCTCAGAGAATGCCTGAGCAGAAGAAGAGAGAAGAGATGTGTAAAGATCAATGTAAGGCTGAACTTACACAGCCCCTCAACGCTTTGGTACAATGTCTGACTGAAAAACGGTCGCCATTGAAATCCAAGCTGTCCAAACAAATAAATGAATATTTACTGCAGCAGCTTGGTGATAGACTGAACGCGACCCTGACATGGATAAGAGCTATAGATGACGGATGGATGTGTGGATCTAGGGTCTTTCAGCCGGTAGTCAGTGAATGTTCTGTAGATGGTCCATGACAATCACTTTAATGGTGTCATTTTAATGCCAGAAAGAGTTGTTTGAGAATAATCAAATGTATTATGAATCTAAAAATGAAAATAATGTCCCTCCCTCTATGATAGTGGAGGTAGAGGACTGGAGACCGTCCGTGTGTGAGCATTGTGTCCCCAGATTGAAAGCCCCTGATCTAATTAAAAGAATTTGTCTCTTGTTTACATTTGAAATTCAGTCAGAATGAACATATTGATTTCAGTTTAATCAGGCACAGCGCTACGCCGGGACTGGGGGGGCTGTGGCCACATCACAAATCTGGGTAGTCCCAGTTCAGCTCCTCCAGGTGTCATCCAGAATTAAAAGGGGAAACATTATTCTTTACTGTAAAGCAATAAATGTCCACATTACGTCTTAAAGGTTCATAAAAACATCAAAGTTGGAATGTAGATGAGCTGCACCTTGGCCAGGTTGGTAAACACATTGAGGCTGCATTGAGATACGGTGATGTTCATGGTGTCCTTGGAGTAAATGTTGATGGCTGTGCGAGGTTCAGGTAGAATCACAAAGTCGTCTCCATGAACAGGACTCTTGTCCTGTATGGGGTTGTTCTTCATCTGCAGAACAGACAACAAAGACAACCAAACTCTGCGTGAGAATAGATTGACACAATCTGAGACACTCGATTGGTCAAGTATGACTCTGTTAGACTGAAATATACTGTTTAATACAAGTTTATTTCTACAGCACCATTCAGACACAGAGGGAATTCAACGAGCTTTCAGAAGACCTACAAATATTAAAATGACAGATTATAAATCAAAGAATTTAAAAGTTAATTTACAGGAAAGCTTAGGAGTCAAAGATGTAAAAAAAAGGACTAAAATCAATGAAACAACCCCAATTCTCTGTTACACAGTTGAAGAAATCTTGAATTTAGGACACTTCTTCAATCCCTGGCTCCTCCATGTCAAAGGTCCCTGAGTTAGACCCTGACCCCAAACTGCTCCCGACAATCAAGTGAGCCTTGCATGGTTACCTTGGCTGTCGGTGTGTGAATGGGTGAATGTGAGGTAAACATTAGAAAGCGCTTTGGAAAAAAGAGCGATAGAAATGCAGACCATATCAATCCATTTCTCAGGCCTCAACATTTAAGGATCTTATCCTCAATCTTTCATTAATGGGTACTGCAGACTTTCAGGATCATTTTTCTCATCATTGAAAAACTTGGATTTCAGGAACTTGAACACTGAAGTATGTTGGACAAAAGAGGATCTAATGAGAGAAGGGGTGATTGATCAGCTCCTCCTCTCTGATTGGGCGTTTGCTGATCATTGAAATCAGCTATATGGACTGAAAATCTGGGCTCTCTGTCTGTTCACTGATGTTCCTCATGTCTTTTATCTTAAACATTCCACCCCAGGGTGAAAAGGATGAGAGGACCTTCACATACCAAATAAAAGTGCATTCAAGTTTGTTTTTTGTTTTTTCACAGAGAGCGAGGTATGAAACGAGAGGCTGACAGTTTTACCTCCAGCTCGAGGTTCCACCTGCGTCTGCCGTTGTCCACTCTCTCAATCAGAGGCTCCCACACCGCATGGGTTTCATTGAAGTAGTTGACCTGTAGAACCACATTATGCAGTTAATGGTCCTGTTCAGGTAACAGTGCTCCACCATTCACCAACAAAGGACTAACTCTGTGTGTGTGTGTGTGTGTGTGTGCGTGTGTGTGTGTTTTAGACCAGCTCCCACCTCCAGGGTCATATCTGCGCTCAGGTGCAGCAGAGACGACCAGTTTTTGGCCGTGCCACTAAAGGAGGACTCGGCCAGCAGCAGAGGGATGGTCCGATGTCCCAAACCAGACTCCAGCGTCACCTGGACCACCTACAAGCAGAAGACACCGCTGTTACCAGGGAGAAGGTGGTGAGGTGAAAAAACAGCAGCAGGAAGAGGTGATCCATAGTGGTCATATTTCAACACCAGGGAGAAGGAGATACTGTTTTGGCTCCATTTTCCAAACTCTGAACGTCTCTCTTAAAATTTGTTATATTTTCTTTACATATGGAATGATTGCCGTTTTGACAATGAAGAGTATGTGACACTGGTTTACACAAATGAACATATGTAGTTGGAAGAAGCCTTGCAATCCTAATTATTCATCATAACTTGTTCATCAGTCATTCAGTCATTGTAAGTCTTTTCAGGTGTACTGTGGAGGTATTTAAGTAGTACTTCCTATTAGTGTTGGCATTCATCATCATAACTTCTTGAATCCATGCTGATGTTTCTGTATCGGATGGTTTTAGTCAACATTTTGTAGTCGTGGTGACACCCTGAGGCCAAAAGTCGTACCTTGACCTCAGCGGCAAAGCTCTCTCCCTGGTTGGATCCGTCCTGCTCCCTGAAGCTCTCCGTGACCTCTGTGGCCTGATCCACTCCCAGGAACCAATAGTTACAGGCGTAAATGTTCATGACGGACCACAGGTCGCTGACGTCAGGTTTGTCCTCCAGGATCTGGTCACCTCGTCTCCTGGCCGTCATGGCTGCCGTGATCGTCATCACGGTGTTAAGAATGAATGGAGAGATCTGGGCCACGAGGATACAAACACAGGACACGCTGAGCTGTGGTGAAAACTCCCTATTTCATCTTAAGTGTCACAGTTTTTCATTCTTCACTTATGCTTTGCGGGTATCATAAATATGGCGGTCATATTTACAAACACATTTTTTGAGCGAAATAACACTTCTACATCTTTACTGAGGGTTAACCCCTTAAATTCTGTTACACTTATTAAAAGCTACTTTAGGCCTCCATGTGCTTATTAAAAGACTTTGGATAAATTGAATTGTTTCAAATTAGTAATCCCTTCAGATTAGAGTATACGCTGTAGTTCAGGCATGAGATCTTTTAAGATCTTCTAAACCTTTCAATTTCTTTGCGAGGTTATGGCACTTGAATTTCCATTTCTCTTTATTCTGGGAGTATTAATCATTTCATAAAGATTTTCACAGAATGCATTGTGATATTTAAGTTGTCTGGGAACTTTGGCCATTGTACAAGAATTTCAAATTGAACGTAGTAAAGTTTATGAAGATAAACCCATTCAGAGTTCAACAGGTTTACATCGTGATTATTATGGCCAGGTCAGATGTGACATCTCTACTGCTGATTTGCGGGGGAAAGTGGCCCAAAGTTTCAATCACTTTTAAAAATGGCATT
Source organism: Brotula barbata (assembly GCA_900303265.1). Lineage (NCBI taxonomy): Eukaryota > Metazoa > Chordata > Actinopteri > Ophidiiformes > Ophidiidae > Brotula > Brotula barbata. Next base: position 28,578 of record OMNV01001290.1, on the reverse strand, counting down.
AGGCATTTTTCCCAGTATCACTGAACAGATTAAAGATCTGGAGAATCTTTTTGATCTACACACCAGCAGAACAACGTCACAGTGTGCAAAACTGTGGCAGCTGTTCTCAGCACAGAAACAACACCAATTTACTGTACGCTGCACTACAGCTTATCAGAAACACAAAACAAACACACGCTGTGCACCTGACACAAGAGCTAACAACAGCTAAGTCAACTATTTAACTTAAGTACACCAACAGGGTGTACAATGATTCAGGATCAGGTTCAACCGCCATGGTGGGCCAAAAACTTCCCTGCAGAGTTGGCAGACCAGGAAACTATGATCATGTTGCTCTTTGTGTCTGCTGGATTTAGACATACCATGTTGTTAACATTTTTGGTACAAAGAACTTTAATCTGATCCTTTGCAGTGAGTGCCTGCCCACCTTCTGGTGGTCAAAAACTGCATAGCAGCTTTAAAAGCAGCTTTTTCCTGAAAGTACGTTTGTTCAATATTAACATTCTCTAAATATTTGTGGAGCACCTCAGGTTTATCTGAGTCCCTACTTGAAATGAAAGTTCAAACAGCACGTTTCAGGCTAACTGTACCTTGATGATGACTTCCTCCACCGTCACTGAGCCGGACAGCGGTTGGTTGGGGTGCATTTTAGTGATCAAGACAACGGAGCATGGCCTCAACACCTGTTGGACAAAACAAGTCATCATTAAAGAGGAGGAGGAGGGTGGGGGCTTTACTCGGTGTCTTTGATTGTTGGTTGATGTCTTACAGTGGTGACGGCCTTGTCCTGCCTGTTGTCCATGAAGGGACAGGCCAAGACTTTGAGCTCCCGGAGATTGGACCTCATGTTCTGGGTCCCGTCCTCCTCAGTCTGGAGAACAAAGTCACACTGGAAGGAGGTCACCAGAGCTGGGGCATCAGCCTTCATGAGACTGGCCACGAATACGACCTCCGGGTCCACCATAACGGCCCGCAGCCTGGACCTCAGTGCTGGGGCTGAGAGTAGACAGAAATGGCCGATGAACAGGATGTCTGCCTGGTTTCAGGTCCTAGTCATGAGCGCATTATTATTATTATTATTATTATTACACTTTCACTTTCTTGGATAAAGAAAAGAGAAAAGTGTAGCCCAAGTACACCATCGTAGGAAATAAAATGAGGGACAAATGACAAGTGAAGTTGGCTGTATGTGAACGCCTGTACATTTCATCCATTTTTCAGCCCACAGACTGCATTAGGAGTCTCGTTACCCAGGCTGCCACTCGGTTCGGCCGTCTGTTTCAGTTGGAGCCTGTCGCTCTGCGCTGAGGCGGTGGTCGGGGTAGAGCTCTGTGGCAGAGCCTGGAGGAAGAAGTCTGCCACAGCCATCAGGAACTCTACGCTGGCACACAAATAGAGTTTCTGCAGCACGGCCACCACCTCCCGCTCCTTGGCACTCTGCCGGTACGTCAAGTCGATCATGGCCTCTGGGCTCTGCTCGTCTCGCTTGCCGATCATCCTGAGTTCATGAGGCAAGAAAATAGATACTATAAGGGATCAACAAGGAGTTTGACTATGGGAAAGGGATGATAAAGTTAGTTATCACCAAGAAATACATTTAATGCAGTTGGATAAGGTGTACTGCACATATGAGCTGACGCCACATCATCATATGAGGCCAAACAGGTTCCAGCCTCAGCCTCTTTCATCGGTACTAAAAGGAGAATGACCAAAATCAGACAAGTGGGTTGAGCTGAACGAGTTCACGGACAGCGGCCAACGAGTACACACAGTAAATACACGCTGTTCAGAGTGAGCTTCGTGTACCTCTGGGAGCCGAGAAGAGAAGAGTCACTCGACTGAAACGAATGCAGCTGATGGGTAATAATTATACTACCACGACCATCCACCATTGTCTTTCATCACTAACAACAGAATAAAGAAACTCTGCTTCTTAAGATTCGAAAAAGGAATATGCAGAGAGACTTTTTTTTTTATACATATCATAAATTGCGTCAAATAATACTATACATATATGGCACGGTGAAGCCAAATGTGAGCTTTTCCAGGTGTCCTGCAGTGTGATGTCAATCGTACCGCGAGGTGACCCTCTCCATGCCGACCCTCAGGTCATCCAGCGTGCAGGCGGTCAGGATGGTGATCACCTCCATGCTGCCGTTGCTGAGGATTTTCCCTGAAGCTTTCATGAGGTGGAGTACAAACTCTCCCAGACGGAGGCTCTCCTGGTGCTGATGAAGGCCAGATGGCTGAGAGGAAGTGAATCAGGAAGAAAAGTTTTGATACCATTCACAGATTCAAACGGGAACAATGCTTCTGAAGGGAGTTTGGGGAGGGCACCGCGTTCACCAAAGAAAAGAAAAAACATCACCTGTGGCATTTGTGCTCCTCTATTCTAAAGATGGTACAGGTGTATTTGAAGAGCCAGACGGACGTGATCACCCTAAGGAACATTTTAACCAAACACATTCTGCTATCTGCTACATTTGGGCTTTTGTCGTCACTGAAAAATCTGCTCTCTCCGCGTGGAGACTTCAAGAACATTAATTTGTAATTATGACATGCTGAGTTGTAAAAAACAAAAAAATATTTCCAAATTTTTTTTATTTGTATTTTCTTAGTGAATGCAGTGCACTTCTGTAAATTTGTCTGTCGAGAGCTTTGGGATAAATTCTGAACTTTTGCATCCAACACCTGATGGAGACACATTTTGATGTGTGACATCCTTAGAAGAATCAGCCCATGGGCTTAGCTTTGATGATGCTGTGCTGTCTTGGTATTTGTGATGACATTTCATATATTCATCATCTGATCTTCTTTCTATGCGTCGCTCATTCTGTGTAACATAGACACACCTCTCTGGGTCAATAGATCAACAGGGCAGTTAGTTCACTACCAGTGGTGGTGTTTACATCAGGTGGTTACTGAGACACTGAGCGAGTCATAATTTCACATTCATGCAAAAACCAATCACACCAACGGAGGGAGACGTACCCAAGTTGGATTTACCTCACGAAGGACAAAACCTTGAGAGGCTCCGTTTGAGGTTCCCCCAATCACACGGTTAATTTCTTGAATTAAATGTTTGGCAACCAACATTCAGCTGTTACACTGTGTATGAATGACACTGTTCACTACACTGACATATAGCCTCACTGACACTGAGGACTTCAGGACAGCTGTTGAAGAGACACAGCTATTCAGAGGATTTAGAGGATGTGGATTTGGTTCAGCTCTCTGAAACTGATCTAGGACGATGTAGGACGGAGACGTGTGGTAACCAACCTGTTTGGGGTCGTTGCTGTACAGAACGAGTCCCAGAGACTCAACATTGAAGTTGAACTTCAGGGTCTCCAGTGGTACGTCTTCCTCCTGATCGCCGTTGCCACGCGGCTTCCCGATGGCGTCTGAGAAGACAAGAGGACAAAAATGATATTGTCTCCAGACAGAAAACACAGAACGAGAACACTGAAAGAGCTCCTAGTACGACCGAGCCTCCGTGGCCTCGGAGTTTGGAATCCTGCTCTGGGAATACTGAGGCTTTGTACAAGGATAAATAATGGATGTCAAAAAGGTCCACTCAGTCCCACGGGCAGTGGAATGCCTCACTTTAATGTTAACGGGCTAGTAATCTATTTTTTCTATGTTCTGCGTGTCCACCGCTGACAACTTTAGTTTGTTTTTATGCTTTTATTTAAAATGATAATAAATATATACAATCTAAAAAATAGTAAAAAGTCAAAGTTAAAATGGAGCATTTTGTAAATATTTTGATTCGTTGCCTGTTAAAGTATTGTTTCCGTTTGGAATCATACATCATTCTATCACAATCACATAGAATGGAAAGAATAAAACTTGTGGCATTTTAGAAAGTAGAAAGTAATTAAGACCAGACTGTCAAGGTTTATAGTAAAATGTACAGAAAAACTAGAGGTCAAATCTAACTATGAAATGCTTGATGCAAGGATTATTATTGTTATTTAGCAACATACAATTCAAACCAGCATAAAAAATATAACATCATCGAGGGAGCAAACAAAAGAAAAATCAAGAGTGTAAAGACGTCCTTTATAATTTAAGTATATGTTAGGACCTGTAGGGGCGCAGCTGGCTGCTCTCTGCTGCAGGCCCCCCTCCTCCTGTCGCAGGGCAGAGCTCTGCAGGCTGTTGGCCTCGCCAACGTTCTCCATCAGGATCCGCAGCAGCACCTTCAGATCATCCTGGCTCAGAGACACCTAAAGACAGAGCAAAGAAAAAGACTCAACTGTGTTCCTCTGCCCTGACTATTAAACAAATTCCTCCATCCCAAAAGTCAGGAGCAGAGACTCCATCAGTTTGTTTTCTATCTAATTGCTATCTTGCTAATTAACAACTACAAATGCACAAGCTGAGCTAAACTCAGTTTTCATTATGACGATCTCTACTCATCTTATTACATTATGGGACATTTTACTGTACCTTCGGTGGCTTAAATGTGGACTGTTTGCAAAGACAAAAGGGCAAAAGTTATGACCTAGATGCCGTTTGTTGTATTGGCCCTCTTGATGACAGAGTTGAACCCAAAGTAAAATTTCCAATATCAGTTTTCACAGCACAGCACACAGACGACGTGTACCTTCATGGGCTTCAGATCTCCATCAACCTCCACAGCCGCCATCTTCTCGTACCACGATGCTGCCAGGTTCCTCTTGATTCTCAGGACCAGGTTGACCGGCTCTAACAGCTCAATGCTTGGCTGGCCCAATGCTGGATCCATACAGATTCTGGTTCAAAACCACAAACAAGACAAACAAATCAAATGTTTGTGGTACGTAGCGCGCGTATGTCTGTCTAAGCAGAGAGTCGTTGTTTCTTCTCGCCTGACGTCAAACAGTCCAAACCGGTCGATGACGAGTCTGGAGTTATTTGGTATTTATGTTGCCATTTGGTCAACACAGAGATGGGAGACTGAAGTAAAAGTGAAATGTATCACCGGAATTCCTAAACAGAACTGAGTTATGCTATAATGATGCTGACACATTGTGAAATCTATTTTCCTATTTTTCCTCATGTTTTATTGGTTCTGATCTTCCGTTTGTTTTTCTTGGTGCTGACCTGGAAAGCAACATTGAGTTTGAGGAAGGTGCTATATACATCAAATGTATTCTTCTTCTTTTTGTTATTATAAATAGCCGGCATGTATATCTGTACAACACTGTCTCAGCTACTTCACAAACAAGACTACTACAAAATAGCAATCGATGAAAATAAATATATTTAGAACTTCACGCCGAGTAGCTTGTAGTGAATTATCCACGTGTCCATGAAGGCAAAGCAGCTTTATTAATCACATTTTCATACACCGAGACAATTCCAAGCGCTTTACAACAATTCAAACGTCTGTTTAAAAGCTGACGGACCTGATGAGTGAACACCAAATAGCTGCAACATACAGTACATTGTGTTGTCTACATGAACAATCAGGTATGTTTAATAGGAAAACAAAGTCTATGTGTGTGGGTTTGTGTATGGAATCCACGCAATGTGTCGTAACTACACTCTGGGCCTTGCCACATTACTTATCGTTACCACACGTGGCAAACGGTTTGGTACACACGTATACATTAGCCTGGGTTTGAGTCTGACCTGGACAGTTTGAGCTGCGTCAGCTGGACATCCATGTTGTCCATGACGGCCGGCAGCGGGCATCCTTCGACGGGTAACAGGGAGAAGCTGTTCCCCGCCGTGATCAGACCCAGATCCACCTCCAGTGCATTGTGGGAGACAGAGGACTGCGGGATGATGATGAGTGGAGCCTTCAGCTTGATGTCCATAGCCAGTCTGAAGCTCTTCTGGGCCAAGTCCCGCACGCTGGATGCCGCCTTTTCGGCCGCCTGAGCCGTGGCTTCGGTCAGCGCCTGCTTGGCCGTCTGGAAGTTATTGGTAAAGTTCTGAAGGGCACAAGATCATAAAAAGAAATTAAAAGTTTGTTTTTTTGATGGATAGCATATTGCTACAGCCCACCCACAAAAAACATAGAAAAACTGCTTCAGTATTTACTTCAAAATCTTCACAGACATATGTGTTAGGGGTGTAACGATACATTTTAACAGCGATGGGATACGCATCACGATACATGGCAGGCGACACGATACGGGGACGATATTGGTTCATTTAGAGCGCTTCAGCACGATTCAAAGAATTGATATAGTAACCATTAAGCCACAAAGAAAGAAAGAAAGAGATAGAAGGATACTTTATTGAAAATGAATTCTCTTCATTCTTACCCATCCTCAGCACACACATGCAAAAACACACAACCAACTCCAGATCTTCCTCCTGGTGCCTCGGTCAGGACTGATGAACCTATCGTACATGTTTTTGTGGGTGGGCGAAACCGGACAACATGGAAACTACACACAGGAAGGAGGGGAGGTCAACCCGGGATTCAAACCCACAACCTTCTTGCTGTGAGGCAACAGTGCTAACCACCAGGCCACCGTGCCGCCCTGAGAAAAGTCAAAGATTCCTCAAAGGCTGTCACACCCCCTGTGCTGTTACAATATACTTCCCATGATGTGTTACTCCAACGAGGGACAGGTTGGTTGGACGACTTGTCACAAAAAGTACAGCATTGAATTGGGAGTTTAAAATGGGGTTTCTACTCTTGGAAATACTTCTGCAAACGGGTGTTACACTTTTGTAAAGTGTCATTTGTGTTTTCCAGTCCTTTATGATCGCGCTGATCGAGTTCCTGCCGCTCCGCACAAACACGGAGCTCCACGGTGAACCCGGTGAAGTACTGAGGTTGATGACCGCTACACTCAAACCATTACGTGCGTTTAAGGTCTCGTCAGTAAAAAGCCAATATGTGTATTTTAGTTCAGGTTGTGAGTCTTTTTCTTATATATACGGATCAATGCGGTACTGTTTCTCGTGCTGGTTTTTACAAATATGTCAGTGCCAGTGTCTCAGACAGAGAGCATGATGACAGAATCATCTCCACCCTGGAGTGGACATATAAACATTCTCCTGACACTAAAATTTTGAAAAATTCACCCACATAACTTTGACCTGCTAAAGACGCAGCACAATATTGATTTCATCAATTCTTTGCATTGCAAACTGTTTGAAATCGATACAAGCCACACAAGAGGAACAAGTTTCTGTTTATAAATGGATGTAGTTGGATTGTTTGAATTTAAATCAATACGCCCAAGCAGCGGATGAATGGTTACACCCCAAATATATGCACATATCTTTACATAAAGGTACATTTGGTAAAATAAGATACACTAATATATGTAGCTCCATAACAGTCCAGTTAGGAGAGTACTAGTACCAGAGGAGCGCTACTTGTTATTGTGTGTATCCAGACTGTGTGTGTAACTCACCAGCAGGGACATGAAAAACTTGTGCAAGTAAACCACCTGGATGCAGCCCACATTCAACTTGACTCTGCCATCGGTTTTGGAGGTGTCAGCGTACCCGGCGCCCTCCGTGGCGTTGGGAGTCAGACTCATGCTGAAGCTGAACACCTCGTCACCCACGATGGAGACGGCCTGGAAGACCAACATCACAAAGCTCAACTGACTTCAATCGACGTCGCCAAGGCTGCACATTAGTTGACTTAACAACAGTGTTATATCTGTTCCATCGTATTTGCATGACTGTAGCACGTAATAACAACAGGGAAAAAAGGTGGACTTGCCTTCTTGTGGACACATCTGGGATCAATGTTGACAATGACAAAATCCTGTAAGCGAGCTGATATATGAGTTTGTGGCCCCTGCACCACCAGGGAGCCATTGATACCTGATGGAAATAAATAAAGCTTCATAAATAGAGCACCGTCTGACACCTGACGCCAACACAGCCGAGGATCAGCTGCTACTGTACCTTGGATCTTAATGTCCGCCATGTTGCACGTTTGATCGCACACCAGGACATTGAAGGCTCCCAGCACCATCATCACCTTCAGGTCGATGACATCACTGTCAGTGGGCGAGCCAAGGGCTGCTGACAAAGGGGAAAAGCAGACATGTTGAAGAGAGACGAGAAAACGGAAAAAGATTTAAATGTTAACCAACTTCCAATCCAACCCTTCCCTCACAGCAGGGGGCCAATAAGCAACACTAAAGAGAAAAAGAGGGTCTCAACTTGTAGCCACAAACGTTAGCTTTGGATCCTCCATCCTTGGTAGATCTGGATCATGTCCAAACTCTGAAAATGTTTCGATTGTTGTTTGCTGCTTTTCTCTTTGCTTCAACAAGAACTGTCTGCTGTTTTTTTCATGTCCGAGACCATTTTTCTGTGTGTGTGTGTGTGTGTGTGTGTGTGGTACTGACTGGACTTCGCCGACACCGCCTTGCTCTCCTCCGTCTTCAGTCTGGCCTCTCTGTCTGGTGAAGGCACACTGTCAGACAACAGCGCCGCTGAGAGGAAATTAATGGCTGAAAGCAGTGCTTCAGTGTGGAGCATGAGGTCAAGAGAGGTGAACGTCACCTAGAGGTGGGGGGAGGGGGGAATGAGATGGTGCTGCAGTCCCAAAACAATGAAATATACACAAAAGAACAAAAACGTTGGCATTTCACATATTTGTCCTCTTAAAGGACAAATTAAATGAAAAATACAATTGTAAAAATGACCACGCAGATGTTTCCCCATAACGGTGAGGTGGACCTGGTGACCTGTGTGCGTGTGTGTGTAAGTGAAGTGAATAGATGCATGAATGGATATTTAAATGCTGTTTACTCACGTTGATCATCTGCTCAGTGCTTTTGTACACAGTGACAAATTTGGGTCCAGCCCGGTCAGCCTGGAGAATCAGGCACAAAGTCAATGCATGATGACACAAAACTCCAGGAGAAAACCAGAACAAAATAGAATAAAGAAAAAAGAACATTTATTCTTGTCTCACATGACAGCAAATGACATCAAACAGTCAAAGGGCACCATACAGTATATTCACCCAGTGAATACTTGTGTTGTGTTACCTTGAAGTACTGCACTTTGAGCAGTTCAGTTCCAGTTGCCACAGAGGAGCTGATGAGACACAGCGGTTCACCACTTGAGTCTGAAAGACACAGAGAGATTCGGTCAAAGATTCTGCCTGAAAGCAGCATCCGGTGCTTCCTGCTGTGCTTACTGCTGACCTGTGAACTCCAGGCACTGCAGGCTGATCTTCTTGATGTACGTGGTGGCACACATGTCATATTTATGGAGCTTCGTCTCAATGCCCAGTTGAGCGACATGGAAGATCAGGAAGGGGACCTCCTTCTGCTCTTTGGGCTTCTTCAGCGTGAGCGCCACCTACAGGACATTATTAGATCATCTTATCACACAGGGTCCTCACAGTGTGACTGCTGGGGTAAAACGAAACCACACAGAGGTGGGGCCTGATGTATCATATTAATATAAGATATTAGGGAACTAATGGGGCCTAACAATAATTTGCAGAGAATATTTTCCTTCACAATGCTTTCATATCCGTCTCTGACAGTGCCATTTACAAAAACAACAAACGTAAGGCGACAGTAAGCCCTGCATTCTCTGTACCTCTTTGATTTCAAAGTTGAGAAGCACGTTGATGATGTTTTCACTCAGCCCTCCATTGGTCAGAGCTGGTTGGCCTCCAGGTGGCGCCGGCAAGTCCACATGCTGCTCAGCGAGCTCGGCCTTCTCTGAGGAGGAAGCAGAGACAAAGCATTCCAACTTTCATCACTTCATCATCCTTCCTTCCTGACCCATAATCAGCCTGTGGGCCTCCGATCTGGGTGGACATGGACGGTCTCACGTCATTTCCTGTCTTCAGTCTGGAGTTGGAAAATTTTATTTGGATGGATTTGATTGTTCTCAAAAAAAAATAAGATTATGCAAATAAAATCAAGAAAATATTTTAGCTGCTTCTGACATTAAAATGAAGTGATTGAAGTCACTGTCACAGACCACCTGCAACACCTTTACATACCAACAGGGGGCTACATTTGAAAGCCCCTTGTTTGGACCAACATAGATAAAACGGTGCAAACAAAAATGCATGGCGGAGATAGTTGAGCAGCTAATCATTTAAATAGAAGGGAATAACAGGGGAGTTACAGTAGTAGATCAAAAATCACTGAACACAAGAAGTAGAGATTAAAAGGTACCTATGGTCACTTTACTGAATATGATTGTGTGATTCATGATGAGTTTGATGATGAGCTGCCTCACCTCGAGCCACTTGTCTCTTCACGTCCATGCTGTGTTCTTTACTTCCCTCTCCAATGTTCTCAACCAGGATCTTCATCAGCACGCTCAAGTCTTCCTCACCCAGACACATCTGGTCGGAGACGCAGACAGAGGGTCAATTCAGATACAACAAGAGAAATATTTTAATAGAAAGAAAAATTAATAAATATGTGAAGGAGACCCACATTCAAGGACTTGAGGACCCCATGGACTTGAACACCTGGGATCTTGGTGAACCAGGAAGCAGCCAGGTTACGTTTGACGAGGAGCTCTAAGTTAATTGGCTGCAGAATTTCGATGTCCGTCTGTGCAGAGTGCTGCTTCAGGTTCGTTCTAGGAGCGAAGGAAAAACAAATGAATCTTAGGAGAATCCTCAGTACTTAAATAAATCCCCAAAGTAGTCCGAAGTCGTAGTAAAAAAAAAAGAAAAGGAAGGATTTTGATGATGAAAATAAACCCCACACTGCAGAAAAGCAACAAACAAAACAACAACAATATATATTACTGTGTTTGATGTGGACTGACTGAATGTGAAGGTGACAGGGCAGAGCTGATTGGAAAACTAAGTGAAATAAAACATTATTCAAATTCATTGATCATTGTAACTACACTAAAGTCAAAGATCACATTTTTACAGGTTCCAACTATGCTTCATATCTTTGTAGACTATCCAGCTCCTTCATGGTGAATGAAATCTGACCACTGACTTTGATCTGTAAGAATCTTGGATGAGCATTAATCAGCATTATTTATACTGAACAGACCAAATGATCGATAGATGTTTAGACGGCCTGACTAATAATAAACATTATCGATACTCAAAGACATCAATGAAGGACGTCTTTGCTCTTCAGTTTGAGAGACGTCTCTGATACCTGGAGAGTTTGAGCTGAGTGAGCTTGACATCCATCTTCTCTATGACGGCTGGGAGAGAGAAGCCTTCGGCCGACAGCAGGGAGAAGCTGTTCCCCACCGTGATCAGACCCAGGTCCACCACAACGGCATTGTGGGAAACGGATGACTGAGGGACAATGATGACAGGAGCCTTCAGCTTGATGTCCATCGACAAACGGAAGCTCTTCTGGGCAAAGTCCCGTACGCTGGACGCCGCCTTCTCCGCCGCCTGAGCTGTGGCTGCACTCAGCGCCTGCTTGGCCGTTTGGAAGTTATCGATAAAAACCTGGACGGCGAAAACAAATGAAAGAGTGAAGACACAAAGAACGAGGCGGGACGAGTCCCTCTGATGAATACTTGCAGAGCATGTCATGATGAGGAGCAACGTAACGTGTTAGAGGTGGTGGATGGGAAAAGTTCCCTGCCTGAGCTCATTTTTGTTTCATTAAAAGAAACAAATAATACAAACTACACAAAAAATACTGTGCCAAGACAAAATTAATGAAACCCTAGCAAATATTAATTCATCAAAGGAGGCTTCACCTCAAAAATGGCTTGTATAAAACAGATTTTTTTTATTCATCAACAGTAGTTCAACCTCATCTTTCAAGAACAAATATGTTTAAGAAAAGCACACAATTTAAAAACTGATTCATGTCTTTGTACTTCCAATGTAATACTTTTGCTAAATTCCTTACATCAAGAATGGTGAGTCAGAGTTTCTTTCATTCCAAACTATTTTTAAGAAAATAAATACAAAAACTTTTCCTTTTGCACTAGATAATATATGAGTGAAGAAAAAATGCTGTAGCATACAGCAGCAGTTATTTTAGTTCAGATTTGTGAAATGTAATTCAACTGTGAAACTTTTGTGAGTCTCCTTAATTAAACAGAACAACTTTCATGGCAAAGAAATTAGAAAAAACTCATTTGGATAACTGACGCAACAAGCCTTGATTCTGTTTTTCAGGAAGTGAGCTCACACAGGCTGAAGTCAGCGAGGAAAAGGAAGCGTGGCGGTAAAGAGTTAAAGATGGCCGCTGAGTGAGAAATGAAGAGAGAATAGGAGTGAGAGAGAGTGAGGTTTGGGTGCATGAAAAGCATTCCTTCATTCCTGCTAAGATTAACCATTCCAAATAAAACAAACAAAAAGCCATGAAACTCCTCAGACGTGGAGCACGTCATCTAATAACGAGCAGTAGGTCAACTTCCTGACAAATGAATCCACATCCAGGACAGCTGAGACCTGAGGAGGAGGCCGGCCTAGCCTGGACCACGTGCTTCCCTCAACTCAAGATGAGGAATGCCCTTCAGATGACAACGCTGGACATAGAAGACAGATGTTCGGACAAATGTCAAGCATCTACGTCAAGCTGAAGTAACCAGGGGTCGAACGGAGATAACATCGCTGCTCATGCACACACGGACGCATCAGGATATAAATTGAACGGCAGAACGGCAGAGAGCGAGTGTTTAAAAGACACAAGTGCTTTCGACCTGAGCTGTCCCAACGACCTCCATCCTGAGCCAGACTCAACCTGTGGATCCCGAGCGTACAGGGACAGTCTTGTGTCCTTTTCTGTCTCCAGCCGAACCATGTGCTTACTCTTACGGTATGACAGCGGGAAGTGGAGAAAATCCACTCTCACAGAGAGATGGAGGTACGAGGAAAGTCGGGATTTAAACAAAAATTGACATGGAAACTTGTAATACCTAAGTGGAATTTTCAGTGTTTTAGTTTTGATGGTTTGGACAGTGTGTCAGGGTTCCATAGTGTCATAGTTCATATTCTCCTGGAAGAAAAAAAATATATTCTGCTTTGTGCTTAGTGAAAAAATGAGCTGATCAGATTTCTGTGGGCTGATTCTGAAAGTTATTTGAGTGGGACTTCTTGATACGTGGTGATGGCCCATCGTGAGAGAAGGAAGGATAGAATTGATAACATGAACGTCCACCAATCACAATCCAGACAGGATGTAAGGCCCACGTGAAAAGGCTCTCATCGGATCTCAGCATCTGGATAATGTATACAGACAACGTTAACGTCAATCTGAGGTGTGAGAGGCAAAAGTTCACAAAACTTGTGTAAGGGTAACAGTGATGGCAGTTTTCACCTCGAGCGTGCAGCAATCCACTGTTTGCTCTGAACTAACATGGGTCATTAAACATTACGGGCAGCTGCACACGCCAGATTTCAGCTCAAACAGACAATTTGACAGAGAGACAACATGAATTCAGAGTGCTTTCCATTCACTGACACCAACAGTTAAGGGATAATGTGGAGAGGAGGCTTTCACAGTGTGACGCAATGAAACCTGGACCAAATTCTGACAAACTATGCTAAATTATTCCTGTGCACCTCTGGTCTTAAAATGAATAAACCTATAGGCTGTACAACAACACAGATATGTAGAAACAGGTTTATGAGACACAGCCAAAACACACCAGTTCCTCTGTTTATGGAGCCAGGCAGCTGTTAATATCGCCAATAAAAGTGGACAAACATCTACACTTATGGGTTGCTGAGCATCCTTCCAACCCCTTTTAAAAAATGTTGGGTCATTTTTGTCCTTCAAAACCGATTTGTTTGGTGGAATGAATTCACCTGCTTTCATTCATGCAGCCTCGCTCCAGGTGAAGAGCTCAATTTGTTATGAAGAAAGAAAAGAAAGAAAGGAAGAAAGAAAGAAAGAGAGAAAGAAAGAAAGAAAGAAAGAAAGAAAGAAAGAAAGAAAGAAAGAAAGAAAGAACCAAAGAAAGAAAGAAAGAGAGAAAGAAAAAAAGAAAGAAAGAAAAAGACAGAGGTTTTGTTGTCCTGTCTAGTACACAATATCTTACAGCAGAGGTTTATAATGTGGAAAATGAAAGAGAACTTCAATGAAAAGTTGAATGTGAGAGTATTAAGCCAAAAGACAAGCATCATGTGGGGGAGAAGGAGGAGGAGGAGGAGCACTGAGTGCTGTAGAGAAACATCAGGAAGCGTGTGGTCTTGGAGTGGATTAAAGGTGCAGTGTATGAAGCTTTAGTACAGGTCAGAGCTGCTGCATGCCATGAGCTGTACCTCATCAGGTGACGCATACTGAGAGCTAAAAGAAGCCTAGAGAGGAGACAGATTCATAAAGACAGAGACACACACAAAGTTTACAGGAGAAGGAGCACCAAGGATGGCCAAACAGGATCAATCCAAAACATTTCAAAACAGAGGCAAAAAGCAAAAGCTCACCAAGTCCCATCTTGAAACGCAAAAAAGCTCTTCACAACAGTAAAGTTCACGGTTAGTTTGTCTGACTGGCTTACAAACTGGAAAATCACACACAGCAGAGTCACCCCAAGACCATTTTCTACTCCCACATAAACTCAGCGGAACTGATGTACTAATCTTATCAAACATTTACAGAGAACAAAACATGATTAAATCATATTCAAATAAATAGAATCTACTGTAACTGTGGCCTTCATTTCCTTTAACGGAGACAAATGAATAAAATGAATTATAGTATTATTCCCAATAAGTCATAATCATTGTGACTTAATAAATGTAATAAGAAAATGTAGGTCTTATGATAACATATTTTTTGTCATTATCATTATGATCATTCTTAAAATTGCCAGTTATTTATTTGAGTCGTGGCACTGATCCAAGCCTTCTTGGTTTTGGTGCATCTTTTTAAAATCTCAAAAAAAGACAGCAGACCCAAACAATATATGATACACACAATGCAGAACTATACTTTATGAGAATACATCAAAATATACACAACATACTAGCGCATGTGTGAGTGTGTGTGTGTGTGTGTGTGTGTACATCAGTATGTCATGGTTTTTTTGCGCTATTGCGTCCTTCAGCAGCCTACAGTCCCTGATAGTAAAACCTG
>OMNV01001289.1:60471-83885 GCA_900303265.1 Brotula barbata | reverse complement strand
CCCCCCCCCCTCCTCCCTGCCAAGTGTTTCTATGACAGTTGGACTTTCCAGCTCCTCGGGGAGTCATTTTATGCATCACATCCAGAATCTAAAGCAGGAGGAGCATCCAGCTCTTATAAAAGCTCCGACTCCACCAAGGCTGCAGTGTTTCTAACGGAGCAGCACACCACGGTGAGCAACACTGCAACCAATACTTCACTTAGTCTTTAACGACAGGCTGACATATTTATTGATGCAGGAATATTACTTTGCAGCTCAAACGTATTTGGAGCTTTTGTCCGTAATGTCAGCGTCAGACATTGTAATGGTTCATTAATACGAGTGAGATGCGAGACGTCATTAAGAAAAAAAAATTGACAGTAATTGTTTGCTCGCTCCACATCTTTATGTGGTGTTTTGTGCATTTTTAACGTATTTTATTAACATTGTATAATTCTAATAGCAAGATTTCGATGATAATGATGATGATGCTAATACGGAACTGGGGTTTGTGTGTTTTGTGTAAATGTATCATTAGTGGCATGGACCACGAACCACAAAAAATACTACATTTTCTCCTTACACACTGCTTTATTCCTGTTTTTCCATTGTACCGGAGAAGCATTACAGAGCGAATTTTTAATTTTGAAAATATCGCTGGAGAAAAGCACTCGTTTTATATTTGTATTGAATGAAAATCAGTGCCTTGTAACTTAAAAGTTTAAGCTAGCTTGGATTTATACGATATAAAGTAAGGGAGCGGAAGTTGTCTGAATAAAAACACAACAAAACTAACGGTAAACTGTCTGGACCACAGCATGATAAACTGTTTGTACCATCCAGGTGATGTCAAATGTCTTCACGTTCAAACCATCAAACGTTCCTCGCTGTTGTGAGGTTGTTTGAATGTTTATTTTGTGGTTTCGTGGTGCCTAGCGTTACTTTGATGGAGGTCTCAGACCGGTAACTGTCTTGTTTCTCATGCCGACCAGGAGCGATGCGGACCCAGTTAGGCTTGTCGGGCTCAGACGGCGGGAGCGTGAGTCCTGCCACCGTGCAGAATCGTCAGCACGCAAGAGGGAAATATTTCCCCTTTAAAATGCCCAAGATTTTCACGGCAAAAAACGTCGCATCCGGTGTGAGCGGATCAGCTCTGGTTCCTAACGGACACCAAGCCCGGGCTGGAAGTCCGTCCGACCAACACGACTCCGGTCCGGACACACAGAAGCGCTCTTCCGGCGGAGAGAAACCACACATCGGTAAGGCGGTAATCAAGCTAATGCTACTAACAACAATAGCAACAAAATAATCACAAAAAATTGTAATCATCATAAAAACATTCATAAAATGTAATACATCAGAAACAGCAGAAAACAGCAGAAAACAGCAGAAACACTGCAGGAATGCAACGAACATACGAACGAAATCTGAAATAGTGTAAAAAGCTAGAATTGTCTGAAAACGATAATTATTTTTCAAAGCTTTCAATAGTTTAAAAAAAAACAACGTAAAAAATAAACGTAAGTAGGATAAAAACCTATACACGTATGCTGTTGCGTGTTAATAATCATCCTCGAAGTTTCTATTATCAAAATAATAGTAGATAATAGATAAAGCAATAGTACAATAAATAGCTGACAAAGATACATCTGAAAGACAAGTTAGCATCGCTGCAGTGCACATTAAATGGCCTAAAAACTGTTAATACTGAATATAGTTTTTATCATAATTAAATAAGATTACTGTGTAATTAAAAACATATTACCAAATTGGAAAAATGGACCCCATACTTTCCCAAACCCATTAGAGCAGCCATTTAATGAATGTCTCCTTTTTTTCTAATCCGAGAAAATAAAGGATATCTCTTATCCAGTGACTGTGCCTAGGAGATACTCTTAATTTCCAATGTCAATCTTCGAGCTATTAAGGTCGCAAATGCTAAAATATCTTTTTTAGATGTGGAGATAGAGGACGATCTAAGGAAAACCCCAAACAAAGCACCAAAAGCATTTGGCTCTACTTTTCCCCCACTTATCTCTGATAGAGTACTAAATATACTGTATCTGTCCAATAATTAAATATGTCATATTTTGGATAGTCTAGCTTTGATGTAGTAGACACGATGTAGCATTTTACAGTGAATGAGACCTTGTCTTGCAAAATTGGAGGATTAAACTGAGATCTCCCAAACTTCCTCTGATATTACCTCCCCCAGATCATTCTCCCAACGGGTCTTTATAGAGTCTAACAAGTCTGTGCAGTGTTGACAATTTTACACCAGAAGACGGAAGGATAAGGCGCAGGCAGGAAATGGATACTAGAAGCATGAAAAAAAATGTTGCAATTTTCAATTTGTAATATTGTTATTTCCAAAAGAAAGAATAATGAAACAGTGGAATGGGTTACTGTGTTGTTCCAAATTACTTTCAGGAAGTGCAGCTGTCAGACTTAATTGCAAGACTTCCTTGAAATTTCCCACAATTTAGAAACAGACTTCATCTTTGTTTGTCTCCCTCAGAAATTCTCACATTCGAGCAGGCTCTTGACAGGGGCCTCTTGTGTAAGGCCAGTCAACAGCTCATTGAGAGAGAGGAGCGTCTGTTTGGGAAGATAACAGACAGAGAAAGCCTGAAACGTCACCAGGGAGAAGAAGACAAGCTCATTGCAGACCGTAAGGCCCTGGAGGCTCTGGTGGCAACGACCATAAGAAAGTCTCTCCATGCTGAGGAGCTCAGAGTGACAGTTTTGACTTCTGCTGTGAAGGCCATTTGCCAGGAGGAGGCACAGGATCAGCTGTGGGCTCAGAGGGGTCAGACATTACCAACATGGAGACCATGCAGCTGGAGGAAACTCCACGACTCCATCCTCCGTAGTTTGGTGGAGGAACGTTTAGACAATGCCTCAAGGCCTGACCCTGAGCAGGGTAATCAGCAGAGGTCATCCATCCAGCAGGACCTGTGCTGCATGGGTAGACAGATGAAGGAGGACCTGCTGTTGGTAGTGAAGGAGGTGAAGTGCTGCTACCCACCAGAGCTGGACATCTGCAACCTTTACGCCAGGATGTATCACCAAACCTTTGGAGCCAGACTGACCAAGATTGCAGACTTTGTCCTGGACAGCAGTGACTGCACCAACATCCTGTGCTGGATCAACATGTACCTCCCAGAGTAAGCCATGTGTTCGAGCCCCGCCCACCAGCCAACATCTACAGTTTATTTACTCATGAAACAACGTCATCAATACATATAAATCGATCAGTGAAACTTACGGTGATTTCTGCCATTGTGTCAGCTTGATTTTCTGTCAGGATCTGATTGAGATTGATAGTAGAGCGCTGGGAAAGCTGCTGCCAGATGAGTTATACGCATCACTGGAGGAGCAGTACCTCAACAAAACTCAGGTAATTCGGCAGTCCACCTTAGAAATCTCAGACGTGCACCACAATTCACACCAGTCACTGTGATTAGTAAATATTTACTGAAATTAGCCCAAAAAGTCAAACCCATGTGTCCTGTTGGTGTTCTTTCAGGAGGAACTCATGACATACAACCATCAGGTTCTGGAAGATGCAAAGCAGGCCTGGTTGAACGGAGATGAGCCGAAGAGAGAGGATGGCTGCTTTTCCATTCCAGTTGCCTTTGACGTCATCACGGTACAGTGGCACTGAGACAGATGTTTTTATGCGAGAGACCTTACTGTGACTCAGCGGGAGCTTTTCCAGCTCGGTGGCCCTGTTGATTAAAACCCAAATGAAGCAGAAACAAACTGTCTAGTCAAGGAATTAATAGTTAACTAGCTGGACAGAGCAGATGTTTTTCTATCAATGTCATAAAGCAAAGTCAAGAAATTTGGAATTTAGCCATCTTTTTATGTCAATGCAGTGAAACTTTGAGCAAGGCAACTCTAGCAGAGTTAGAGGTTCAGTATCCAGGACAAAACGTTTTATTCGTGGCCGTGAAAGGTGACATTTTTGCTGTATAAATATAAGTTTCCCAGTTAAATAGGGATGAAAATCCATCATGATTTTTTTTGTCTCCTGTCTCTCTTTAGTTCTTCAAAAGTGCCATAAATTCAATTGAAAAAGTTCTGGGAAGCCAACGGAAGGCCGAGATGATTTTGTTCCGATTAAAAGACTTTCTGCCAAGGTAACAATACTGATGGGTTCCTGGATTACTGCTGCATGATTTGATATTTTATTCATATTTTTATTCCCTAATATTTACCACCTTCTGATAACCACTAATAAGGCACTGTGTACACGATGTTTCACACATGATCCCTCTGCTGCAGATTCAGCACATTCCAGGAGGATGTTATGAAGGCAAACCAGGCCAACAGTGGGCCGATCATCATGGCAAGTCTCACTTGTGTCAAACAGTTCAGGTATGAATCCTATTTTTTATGTTCTGACGTCTGAGACCGGAAAGACATCGGGTCAAGACAGCAAGGTTCATCTCACAGCAAAAAGCATAAAAATATGTTTACCACTTCATCTCTGCAGTGACTTCATTGTTCTCAAGAGAGATGACTTCCAGGCGGATGTGAAAGAAAGCTGTTTGTCCCTTTTGACTTCCATGAAACAATCTGCGCACGCATATTTGTTGAACCCCGTGCACCAAGCCCTGAGGGTAGGCTTACATTCACAAGAAATCATGAAATGTGGTTTGTTTCTTCAAGACAGATGATTCAAAAAAACAAAATCTGCTGTTAAAATGTAGTCCAGAGCTGACAGACTCCGATACCGAAATCGCCTGATCTTCAGTTTATGGAGGCATCTCTGTGTAAGATCTTTCATGAATTGTGAACATTCGGAGGAAAATGATGTAGGCAGCCTTGTGTCATGTCATCACGTTTCAATCGTAGCTTAAAATTCTTTTTTATGATATTGTAATAATGGAATTCTGTGAATTGTGAGGGAATTTGTGTAGAGATTTAGAGACGGGGCACAGATTTTCAAAAGAAAACTGTGAACTGATATTATGATAATTACAAGAGAGAAATTTTGGACTCTACAATTTTCAGAGATGAGGAAAAATAGCCAAGATCTTTAAATATTGAGGGATAATAAACATTTCTCTAAGTATTTGGATAACAAACCGTACTCCACATTTGTTATTGTTGAGCTGGCTATTATGCCGACTCCCACTTCCTTCGTTTCTCCTAATATTGCTGAACTGATGCTGACACAGCACTGGCTGTGGCACCGCCCAGCGTGAAGCCACGTAAAGGATGTGTGTTATCTGTCTCCATATGTAGCCACATTACCGCACACTGGGAACCAACAACTGGCTGAAAAACAAGCCGCTTCAGAAGCTGCAGGCCGCCATAGAAGACCAGGTTCAGCTTGTACTGCAGGGCCTCACTGAAGCCTGTCACGGGGTAAACTGAAGCAAGCAGGAAACACACACTTCAAATTCATCAACTGTCCCAACAAACTCCAATGAAGTTCTGTCCGTCCCGTGCTGATGTTTATGTGGACTGATTTCAGGAGCTGATGTGCCAGCTGCAGGAAGATGTTATTGTTGAGTACGTCGAGGGGCTTTTGAGAGGAAAAGTCAAACTGAAGAACAAAGAACAACAGGAACATGCTGCCAGGACGGTCACAGAGGACCAACAGAGCCTGCACACATTCTTCGTCTCCCTGGTGAGCCTTTAATGCACGGCACAAAATGATTGAAGGATCGTGGCAACAGCAAATCATTAGCTCCAACCAAACACATTTCCTCGTGTAAACAGCAGCACCCAGGCAGCTCCTGTGCAGAGTTTCAGTCTTAAGCTGGAATCTTTGGTTTTAAATCTGAGATCACAGTGCAAAACGCATCGTCTCAGAAAATTTAGGAGCAAAATTGTACAATTGGGCTCTTGATGACACATTTCTACATGGTGTCATTACTGCATCGCGGAACTCGAGAACTTTATACAGCACTTTAAAACAGATTCAATGGACACTTTTGTACATTACACTTATAAAGAAAAATCTGGCCTAAATTCCATATGTAGAATATCTGTGAAGCTGTAACACAGAAATACATGACAGGGTCTCATCCCGTTTACAGCTCAAACGCCCAACAGAATCTCAACGATAAAGACAAAACATTTCTGACCGCGCTGTACGAATGTCAAGTGACCCCACACGCAACAGATTAAAACAGCGCCCCGGTGACTACGTAACACAGGCATTTTACAGATTCATTCTTTCCAAACGGCGTCTGAGCTGATCTTGTGTGTCTCACGTCTCCTCAGGGATCGAAGGACTCCTGGCCCTGTGACGTCCTGTCCAAAGTCGCAGAAGTGCTGGAACTCCAAGACCTCCCGGCCATACAGTTGGTAGCCATGACGCTGGCGGTGGCCTTTCCTGACATCAGGTGACCCTCACACTGTGAAACCCTCTGATTTTCACCCTCTCTCTGTTTAACATCATGAAGAGGCAATGCAGATGTGCAGTGGCCTGATCTGCAGTATTTAGATTATCTGAAGCGGCAAAAGTAGTAATGCACTAACCGTTTACGCTTCATGTGCTTCTGCACAAACAAACCTGCTGCTCTGACAGTCGAAGATCAGCAGTGGCATGAACAGGAAGTAAGTCAGAAGGTCAACGTTGCGTTCAGATGTTTCCAGGCAGAAACGTGATGAAACGCTTGAGTTGGCGCTCAAGATTTTGGCAGCATCTCTAAATCTCCGTAGTTCATTTCATTGTGCTCCGTTAACGGACAAAGACCCCAGCAGAGTTTGAAAAACGATTCAGTGAGCAGGGAGGAAGCTTGTGGTTTATTAAATTACATCCAAACGAGGTCATTTTTTGTCCACAGCTCTACATGAAGCTCTGGTATAGAGATGTTCTCTGTAGCCTTAGAGTGCTGTCTTATGGCATTTGACCCTGAAACCTCTGTATTTTCCATGGGTTGGTAGCTTCCTCCTGCGTTCTCACATCAGTTTGCTGCAGGATGTCGCCCCATAACGTGCAGTAACAGGAGAGAATGTTGTGGAGATCTGTGTCAGTTCTTTCAAAAGTCTAGATTGTGTTTAATGTCAAATCATGTTCTCCCTTCATACACACAGAGAGAAACACATTTCAGCTCTGCTAAAGCTGAAGACCAACTTCCCCAAGACCTCCAGGAGAGCCGTTAAAGACACACTAACGGACAGTTTGAGGGAAACCAACACCATCGCACCGTCACACCTCAGCCCTCGACCGTTTTTCTCCAGAGTCGCCCTCCAACTAGACCAAAACTGGTTACAGACATTTAAAGCTGTACAGACCAACTCAAAATAGGCAAACGCTGTAGAGCTCTTTGAAGTGCTAACGAAATGAAATGTCCACCCATTTCCATTCCATTCTGTTTTGTGTAAAAAAAAAAAAGATCACATGTATTTTTTTAAATAAAATGTATAAATATAAGTTAAGAAATTAAGACATCTGTTTCATAAATATCGTTGTTATCGTGTATTGTATAATTGCAGTGCATTTATATCAAAAACATGAAGAGGTTGACTTTGTTGTCTTTTCAACGTCTGGAGATCTCTTTGACATCACCTGTTCCAATCATCTAGTTGTACTGGACCGGCTCATCTGATTTTATTATTTTATTTTATGACTTATGAGGTCACCCATGAACTATTTACAGACTTGGCAGATCCACAAGCCAAAATGTGCTATCATGTTTACAATTAGAAAATGAAACTGCTGCTGCTAAATTGGTCAGAAAATGAAAGCAGATCCTGTATCTGGAAGTGAGTCTCTATGTTCAGTCAGCCAAACGGCCGCCTCTGACTCACTGCATCGCTCGGTTCTACAGAAGGCAGATTTTCCTCTTAACAATTCCTGGAAACTATTTGACCCGTATTCCGGGAATGGAGTCTGGAAGGACCACGCTGAGGTGTTTCCCAGTTTACGTTTATGAGCTGCAGGGAAAGAGTAAATTCTTCAAGGCAGAGGAAGGAATTAGTTTCTGGAAAGGTGTCACCTCTGATGCTGTCAGCGTGTAGTTTTTCCTGAAAGACACACACAGGAAGTGAAAACCATAATCACAATTTCCCAGAGAGAGAGAAACACGGAATCAGTATCGCTGGGCGGAGACCTGTTCTGGGAACGACCAGGCGGGTTTGCTGTTGTTATTGTAGACCAACAGGACTGGATTAACAGGCACGGGGGTCACAGAGCATCCTCACATCCTCACATCCTCAGAGGAGAAAATACATCAACAATAATCTTTACATGGCACTTTCCTCATCCGGCTTAGGAGTCTGTGGCGTGACAGCCTGAGGGTCACATGATCCACCAGGATTCCCCTTTGGTCTGCCACGGGTGACGAGGTGCTGACTGGCATTTTTGTTGACTTGATACATCGTGAAAGACTCCACCTTGACTTCCCTGACTTGTGACATCACTTGGACTTGTGGCCAAAAATATGACTGCATTCCATTCCCAGAACAATAATGAAATATTGAACTAAACATTAACATTAATTATACGAAGTTCATCTGTAAAGTAATACATACACATTTTAAAAAAAAACATCTGTGATTTGAGATAATGCCAGAGTATTAATGCAAATAATTTATTCACCAGTGGTTTACAAAGGAGTTCAACATTTGTGGCAACCGAAGGTCTCCCATGAGAGGGTTTAACGGAGACCACACACACACGAGAATGACCTTACAGATACACACAGCAGCTGCTCCCCTCTCTTTTGTACATTGTATAGTTTTTATTCATTCATTCATTTTAGATGTTTAGTGTTAACTTAATTGACTGCTGCTGTGACAACATGAATTTAACCAATAAAGTACATATGTTGTTCAGCGATTTTACATACAACAATAAAAAAACAACAACAAAACCATTGTTATATTATCTATCTATCGATCTATCTATCTATATATTTTGATCCGTGCTCATACATAAGTTCACACAAGTTTAACATTCAGGTCCAATATAATAATTCAGTTCCGTCGACGGTGTATTTCGACCGTCTCAGCAAAAGAAATTACATCATTATCAATCGGAAAAGACGTTTAGTTGAAATGTGTCATTGCATGTAGTTTTAATTCCCTTCCCTTTAATGATCTGATCTCTTTTTGTAAACCGTATACGGCATCTACTTAATGTAAACAAATATAATATACATGAAAACATCAGGGTGACATCATGAGGTGGATTGACTTAAAAAACAGCGACCTTATCACTGCTGTAATAATGACAGTATCAAAAAGGAAATATATATGGCACAAACAGTGCCCACAATAATGACAATGTCAAAAATCAAATAATGTCAACGTAATAATGGTGTATGCAACAAAAAGCACAGCATCATCATTTTCCCCAAAACGGAAACTTTTTTTTTCATGACTTAACCTATTATGTGTTTTAAATTCATGCTGTGGCTAAAATATCACACTTCCCCCTTCTGCCCTGGACAATACATGTATATTAACATGATATATTGATTGTAGCTTCATTAGCATCACATCAATTCTCAGTTGTCTCACATCTTTAAAGCAGTTTTCTGACTAATCTCCTAATTGTGAGCTTACTTGAAAACCAGTAACGGATTTTTTAGTACCAGGATTCAATGGAGCACCTTAGAAAAAAAAAAGTGGAAAACACCTGGTGGTTTCTTTGGTGGGCTGATCGTCAAGGGAGCAGGCGTACAGCACCTCCCTGATCTGGCTTTTAGAAAGGTGTTCACTCCATCGCAGCAGAGCAGACAGTGACTCCACATCCACCTTGAATCTGAGAAAAAAAAAAGCAAATCAAATCAGCCAAACCAAGAGGAAGTCAGAGGAGAATCAAAGTTTGTGTCATCCAGGTGTCAGTCAACTGAAACTCAGGAATATAAACGATGAAAATATTTGAAAATGTGGTCCTTCAATGGTTGCTTAGGCCAGAATTTTCTGTAATTGAAAATAAATAATTGCTATTGGTCCCAGAGAAGAAAGATTTAAGGCCCTGTTCAAGCAATTTATGGCGCAGAGTCTGGCTTCAAGCTGCAGTTCCTCTAATGGCCATTAGATGCTGCCTGTGCTTTATCAAAGTCAATTGGAAAACCCAGAACTTCCACAGAAGTCTGGACACATCATTTGACCTTGTTTAACGAGTGCGTTGGGTGTTGTGAAAGTTATTTATAGACAGTTTTGTGGAATGTTACCCTTTCAAAATGTCACACACGGCTGGTCGCTGTATTTTGTCTTTTAGAAACCTAACGATGACGTCACAGCTACTTTGGTTTCTACCCATATGACCATAATGATGGTTTGGGAAAAACTGGTTTGAGCTCTGGATAATTTACCTCTCTTCCCGATACTTGTGCACCATGGATCCAAAAGTGAGCTTCAGTGACTCAATATCTCTCCAGCTCAACACTTCTTGAACCGCGAGCAGAGTCAGGTTCCACTGTTGAACACCTGGGGCCTGCCACGGAGCATCACAAGCACAAGGAATCCATTTTTTAAAGTCAGCTTTAAAAAGGTGAGGGTGTTGCGCAGCATCGATGTACAGAATGATATCGAAATTCACATCTCACCATGTCTGTGATGATTTCGTGAAGGACTGATGCGTCATCAGTCACTCTTTGCCCAACATTTTCTGTCCTCCACATCTTCTCCAGTTTTTTTCGGTTGCATCGGACCAGATGTTTTAAGTAAGACTGAGAGATGTGCTGATAGACGTCATCCATCACTCTCTGAGACACACACACACACACACACACACACACCGTGAGACAGAGTGAGAGAGAGAGAGAGAGAGAGAGGGCTCTTCTTTTTAGTATTATTATAAAAAGATTCAAATTGTAAATTGTAAATTATAAATTATGTTTAAGGTCCCTGAGTAAGACCCTGACCCCATATTGCTACCGACAAGCAAGTGGGCCTTGCATGGTTACCTGGGCTGTCGGTGTGTGTATGTGTGTATGAATGGGTGAATGTAAAGGGACTGCATTTTTATCCAAACATAAGCGCTCTTTTATGAAAACAAATCTCACCATTAAAGCTTTCGTTCACGTACCTTTCGAATATCGGGATGATTTGGCATCTTGGAAAAACGATCTTTTATTGCAGCAATCAAGTTGAAGAAGTGCTTGTTGTCTGACTTGAAGTGCCTCTTTAGGTGGCTCTGAAGGAGAAACACGGTGATATTTGAATAAAAAAAACACCAGCAGAGCTCCTTCTAACTGTGTATTTAGGGACGGTTGAAACACCTCTGTGATTTCAGATGTCTTTGTCATCAGAAGTTTTAAAGTAGAGGCCTCCATGTTTTTGAGAGCTTTCACCATTTCCTTGAGCGCAGAGTTGCTGTTGTATTGGTTTCTGGTTTGGATGTATGACCTGAGACGGAACATCATCATCATCCTCACCATACAGACATGTCAAACGTCAGTCTTTTTGTTTCTACGGTTCATGCTTAGGTAAATTAATCACCTGAGTTGTGTACAGTTGTTCAAACTCCTGTAGAAATGGATCGTTTCCTGTTGGGCCATAACTGACTGCTTTTTCAGAATGCTGCTCATCTCATTGATGTATCTACGAAGTAACGAAGTAGTACACTCGTATCAAGAATGTGAGTAAAAAGAATTTAAAATGTGTACAGGAAATGTATTTGTGATGATGTGGGTTGTTTACCTGTGGACAAACATCTGTAGTTTTTGGAGACACACTTCCTGCACCTGGGTGCTGAGTTTTGAGCTGATCTTTGCCGCCGTTTTGATAATACCATCAACGAGCTTCAAGACAGGAAGAGCAACACCCAAAGAGAAACTCGCTCACTAACTGAAAAGCCTTAAATTGATCATAGGTTTCTACACACAACATCCAGAATAGAGCAGAACAGAACAGAGTCACAAACAGATTTACTGTTTTACCTCCGACACGAAAGTAACAGTAGTTATGTAAAGGTAGTTCTTATTTCAGTCATAGCTGTCTGTCTGCCTGCCTGTCTGTCTGGCTGGAGGTTCGAACACGTAGAACGGAGCACAACGTTGTTCTACTGAAATATTAAATGGGTGCATTGTTCGGTCTCGCTGGTAGTATTTACTCGTTTATTGTGTGTTTAAAAAAGTTTAAACAAAGTTCGGCCTTATTGCTGTTACCTGGATAACGTCCACTTGCAATTTATTGAAGGTTTCTTCATCCTCTCTCGCCGTTCTTCCTGTGTCTCTGGTGTCTTTCGTTTCATTCTTGAGGATTTTTTCCAGGTATTCGGACAGATTATACTGTGTACAAAAACAGGAACAGACCATGGCTTCATTTCCAAACCATACTTTCTATTCCCTTTATGTTTCATTTCTTTGACCATGGCATGGTATTTTCAGCCTGAATTTCTTACCCCCAACACCTTCAGGAGACTGTGCCGTGCTTGTGTGATCCACTCTGCGAACAGAAGGAGGTCCAGTATTTTCATGACCTCCAATTTCTGCAGGTCTGGATGAGTCATCAGCTCCGGACTGGAAAAGACAAGATGAGATCAGAAACAAGCAACAGCATTTGCCTCTCCTGTCAGAGGATCGGAGGGCCTGACTCCTTTGTCCCTGAGGTCTCCCGGCCTTTCAAGAATACGAAGTATACTGACGATAGGCTAGATGACAACACGAATAATGGGGAGGAATCCGAGGTGGATCTGACTCTGGAGTTGGGGATTTTTCCCTGTACAGAAACTTTCTTTCTAGAAATGCCCTGACATTCTTGCCATAGATCTAATGTCACAAATAATCTCTAATAAACATCGAGTTTCATCCTTTGTAGATACTCAGTAAGGACGATCAAAGGAAGCTACCTGAGATATGTGTGCACGACCCAATCCATCATCACGAAGACTTCGTTGTAGGACTTGATCTGCTTCAGGAGATCGCCGAGATGTGCAAACGTGTGACGGTGGTAACAATCAATCAGGCATCCATGCAGCCCGTTAACGTGCATCCAGGGCGCTGACCTTTGCAGTTGGTCACACACGGTCCTCTGTATATCCACCAGGTGCTCCACAAGGTTCTCATGCAGCTGTAACGGCTCCCTCGGGAAATGCTTTTCTACAGACATTCGAATGAGGCGGGCGGCCGCCTGTTTGAAGTCCTGCAGTCCTGAATTCGTGTCACCATCCATAACATCAGCAAGTCCTAAAACTGCAGCCAGGTCCTGGATTTTCTTCTGGTCCTCGTTCTGCCAGTGATGTTCCTGTTGGATGTTCAAGGCGTTGTGCACAAAGGGGGTGGTGCGTCCAAGATCTCCCTGATCAAATCCTACAAAACACAAATGTTTTAAAGTGATGTTACTAAACGTCATGATTTCCAGGGGCAGTACGTCTAGAGGGGGTCACGGACTTTCCATTAAGTTGCAGTATTCTGGACATTTATGGAATCCTGTCCCATCTCTCCAACAGCACAATAATAGGAGTTATAAATGATACATATAATCACATCTCTGAAAAATATTGAGATGTTTCAGTGTAAGCAGAACGATGTCTTTATTCCTCTAACTTCATGTAGTATAGCTTGTGGAGGCTTTATTGCCATGTTTTGGACAGTTTGGACATGGATGCCTAACTGAGGAGTTCCATAAACACCGACAGGAGAAACAGGCCACATTTTTCAGAGTAAATTTGCCTTTAAGACCGAGCTGCAGAGCCATCAGTGCTCTGTGCTTTATGAATGACCGTGAACCTGGAGGATTGGTGCTTATATCATGCTGAGTAACCGCTCATTTGCACTTATTTCTTTTTTAAAATGAATGTACACATTCGCTTCATCCCTGCAACTAAATTCAACACAACCAGTCAGTTTTGTTCATTTGATGTCCACAACCTAAGTTTCTAACAGCAAACCTGTTGATAATGGCGTTGATATTGGATGTGTGCAGAGGGACATTAAGAACGTGACAAACAATACCTGATCACACCCTCAGGAGGAATGCAGCAGGTTTTGAAAAAGTCCCTGTGCTGTCATTTCAGGGTCCACATACAATCCGTGTCTGACACGTGGTGATTTTTCAGTCTGATCTCATTTAACATTTCAGTATTGATCTCATTATTTTGCATTCATAGATTTTGTTTAATCATGTGGTCATGATCATTCGGTACAAATAAAAGTTCATTCGCATAACTTCAAAAATGGTCCCTTTCCATTTCACCTCCTCCGAAGGACATCTCGTAAGAATCTTCAACTAGCCGTAAACCATTTAAACCAAAGTTAGTAAGACACAAAACTGACAATAAACCAAATAAAAACAACAAAGGATCTACGAGCTCCGTGCTGCACTGCGTGACAATAGAAATGATGACATAAAACAATAATAAGACAATCTTACCTTCTTCCAAACGACCATTGTTTATTATAGGTTGCATGTCCTCCCCCTTCAACGAACGACCTTTTCTCCAGAATTTCTTCATGATTTTTTTCAGACGTGGCATTGATGTTATAGCAGCTCGAGCTCAGAGTGAATGTGGAGCGGCAGCTCTGGTCTGAAACGAAGAGGCTCACAGCAGGGATTTCCCCCCTTCACTTTCACTTCTTCAACTGAAAGAGTCACTTAGGGGAAGTTGTTCAGTGATTTTACATACGACAATAAAAAAACAACAACAAAACCATTATGTTATATTATCTATCTATCTATCTATCTATCTATCTATCTATTTATCTATCAATCTATCTATCTATGTATCTATGTATCTATCTATCTATCTATCTATCTATCTATCTATCCATCCATCCATCCATCCATCCATCCATCCATCCATCCATCTATCTATCTATCTATTTTGATCCGTGCTCATACACAAGTAGTAGTGTTTAACGTTCAGTTCCAATAAAGACAGTTTTTCTTTCATTGACGGTGTATTTCGCCCGTCTCAGCAAAACAAATGACATACATTATATTATACCATCATACTCCACAAAACCCACGTAGAAATAAGGAGAGCATGCAAACAGGGACTCGAACCCCGGACCCTCTAGTCTGTGCAACAGCGACAAGTAAGAAATTTGCAGGGAAAAAAAAGGTGACGTTTTTTCAAAATGAACAAAGGAAGAAAATGTCTGAAAACTTGGGAAAACATTTCAGAAATTCTTGGGGGAAAAAAATATAAATGAATTGCAGTATTTTTTTTCTTGGTGTGTTGTTGGCAGGAATGCATTGCAGCTTATTATTTTACTAACACCGAGGAACCCGGGTAAGTGGAGACACAGATAAAGACAGGTTCTCATCACGTGATCCACATTAACTTCAATGAGTTGTCACTGTACAAGTCTTTCTGCTTTACAAAGGGGAAGTCCAAGTTGAAGCACAAATCAGTGGCATCAAAGTCAATGTGTATTTGCTTGTCTTTTTGGACAACGTCCAGGTAATCAAATTTCACATCAGACTCCTTAAGTTACTCATGTAACTTGACAATTACTGTTATGGGGCAAATTTGACACATTCCAGTATTCCTCCATGTCTCCATCCTTGCCTCTGTCCTCCTTCAATTATGTTCCTTTTTTCTAAATATAAAGAGAATCTAAAATGTGCTACAGATGAGTTTCAGGAGTTCATCAAAAAAAAAAGGTTGATCTTCTATCATCTTTGCCTTAACTTTGGACCAACGACTACATTTTTCTGTGCGTGTGTTTACTTTTCGCTGGCAGGATCTTGAATGCAGCAATTCTATTTGTGTGGGGCAATCCACACTAAATTTCCCTTTTAGTGATCGCTGCGACTCTGTAACGGAAAGAGGAGGATTCATTCCACCTCTTATTCATTCTCTCACTCCTTATCTCTCTTTGTCCCACACACCCACATATAAACACACACTGTTAAATCTCTTCTAAATCTCTTTCACTTTCATTTTCAACACATCACTGTGGCCTCTTGTGGAATCTTTTAGTGTTTTTATACTTTCCTACTGATGGCTCCCATTACATACGTAGTTGTTCAGGACAGGGTCATGTTTTTGGAGTTTTTGGGAGAGAAGCCATAGTGTTATGTGGGCGTATAGAGATCTTTGAGGCCTTGCGTGTAAGGCCTGACTCGACTTTTTTTTTTTTTTACATTCCTTAGTGGGTGTTCCTGGTTTTTCCATTTAAAACCAGCATCAATAGCTCTCAGGCACAGAGGCATAAAGAACTAATGGGATAGACTGACGTGATAAATACAGATTCAGGCAGGAAGTCAATAGTTAATGCAAATAGCCGCAAAAAAGAACATAGTTAACACATTCTTATTTTTAGTTGTGTACCTAAAGCCTGTCAGGGTCAGGTTTTTATGTAAAAGGAAGTACTTTTAATTTGAAATGTGCTTTTATTTTGAATTAGCTCTACCATGTGCGCTAAATGAAAACGTGACGCATGAAAAGGACGTAAAAGATCATGTTTAATCACCCCCTAAGAGGTACAAGGTGTGTAGTGTAAAATAACTTGTGCAAAGTAACGTTGGTTTAATCTCTGTGTACTCGTTTATTATACACGTATATGTTTACATATGTTAATGTTTATGATATTTATGTAAGCTAATTGGCTAACTGGCATTCAGTGGGTATTTGAACTGTATGGAGCTAGGTGTTAGCTGGCTAATGGTATCTTTTAACTTGAAGCTTTATTGTGTTATGTATGGATTATTTTAAACTTAATGGAATGAATGTTGTTAATTAGTTTTGTTTCTATGTGTTATTCCAGCTCCTATGCTGGTTTTGGCTTTTTTAATAAATCAAAAATAATCACTCTAGTCGTAAGCAGGTATTATGCATGTGTTGGATGCCCTCTGCTCCTCATTCGAGGATGGGTAAAGTGCAGAGACTTAATTTAGCCAAGAGGATCAATAAAGAACCCTTCTTAATTTTTAGGCCTTAGACAGCCACCCACATTTCATGTCATATGTTAACCACTAGATGGCAGCAGAGACTAAAGATGATCCAGCCAGCCTTAAAACCAGAGCACTCCCTGCCATTGGATGTGGATCTGCTTGTTGCACTTTCAGAAAGGAGCTTTATTTATTCAGACATAGCTGGGTGACATGTGACATGTAACAAATATGCAACTACAACACCATCATTCAGCTGAGATTCTGCTGATTCTGTAAAATATAAACAGTTAATGCTTCATCGATAGCCCCACTCAGAGCCTTCACTCCATTATAGAAGTACTGCATTAATATCAGGATACAATGGGAAGTGTTCAAGGTCAGTAAAATGTCAAATGTACACAAAATGAATGTTTGTGTGGTGTAATGGAATGGGGGAGATGGTTTTCAGTGTGTGTGTGTATATTGTAGATTTGTATTTCTCATCTCAATACTGATGATGCATTGATGCATCAGTAGTAAAATGGGATCAGCAAGAAAACCTAAGCCAATTTATTCTTTAAAAAAGGTTTACTTTGTCCTGTTTTTTTCTTTTGTTTGCTGTGGAAGTTAACACACGTTTCAAAGACTCAACTTCACCAGGTCACGTTCAAGTGAAATTTAAAGCCTGATTTACATGTCTTAGGAGGAAACGAGAGCGCCCGAAGAAAAGAGCAGGGCAGAGCAGGACTGCATTTTTGCAACACTAACAACTGACTTATCAGTTCAGATCAGCATGATGCGTTTGTGCCGTCAAACTCAAATGAAACTTGATCGGTTTTTAAAAGAATCTTCCCTCTGAGGCCTTGAGTGAGCTGCTGGACGGATAAAACATCATCTTTAGTTCAATGATTCGTTTCTCTGAGAGCGACTGAATTTTGACGGACCACTGATTTTGTTTTCACACTTCTTCACGTCATGAAAAAGCAAGTGACATTTGCAGATAGTGGGACGATCCACAGACTCCATCCAGATGATGCATTGCCGAAGTAAGTGTGTCACCGAGTGGTTAACGCCTGCTTATTGTGAAATCTACTCTCTGTTATCACTTTTGATGACGCCTTTCTGGTGAATCACTCTTTATGTTGCAGATTGTATCCAGGTATGCAGGAGTCAAAGATGGGTGAGTGCAAACACTTTCATGGAGACATTTCTTAATGGAAACTGAACAAAAAAAATGCAATTTATCTCTCGGTCAGCAGTTTATTCACATTATCGACTCCACTGTACTTTCTGTCTGTTCGCTGTCTTTCTGTGGTTTGGATTTCGGATGTGCAAGCACTATCTGATTGCTAAGTAAACAAAACATGTGCAGTATCCTGTCAGCTTTGAAACCTGAGCGTCAGGTTTTCTAATGGGGACGCAGCGGTGAGGATCAGTGGAAAAGCAAAGGAAATCCTACACCTGACCCTCGCCTGGCAGAGCGCTCACTCCTGGGGTGTTCTCATCACAAACTCTTTGTTTAGGTCACAAACTGTACAGATCATGGACAAAAATATGTGGACACCCAAATATTCTAGCCACATGCCATTGGGGATCATGCATTTTCAAATCCACAGGCATTTACATTTCAAAACATGAAGTTATGTCCTTGTTTTTTCAGCCCTGATGCCTGCTCGTATGAATATCAGCAACTATTTAAAAATCCACAGACCACCATGTGCTACTCTTGAGCCACAACCCCGACATGGAGCCGCTATCCACATCCCCAAAACCCTGACCTCAGCTCCGTTTCTCAAGGTAGGAAAACAAACTTCTCAGAGCTCCAACCTCCTGCCAAACGAGCCAAAGTAATAAATTATTTTTCCTCATTCTTCTGTTGTGAAATTCTCCCTGTGCAACTGAGCTTTAGAAATACTTTAGAAGGTTCACGCTTAAAGGACCAGGGAGATCAAGGGGTTAGAACCTGGGCGATAAAGCAACACTACTGAACACCAGCGTAGTGTTTTAAAAAAGGGAGAACAAGATGAATAACACTAAAAATATCAAAAATAATCATATTACTTGTATTGGTTGCAGAATTTGCTTCTTTTCTTCAATTTTCTTTATCATATTCTTCCTAGATAGTTTTGTCAAATGGGTTAGCTAGCCAATGATGGAGAAGCCCGTTCAGAAATCTTAAAATGAGAAATAAAACCCTGCATGTGATTTCTAAGAAGTGTAAAAAAGTGTAAAAAAAAAACATTAGCACCAAAGATGGAGACGTTGTAAAGAAACCCTTTCAATCTGGTATATGCAAGGTGCCAATGTGGTTAGCGCTGTTGGCTCACAGCAAGAAGGTCGTTGGTTCGAATCTGGGGGTCGACCTCTGCACCTTTCTGTTTGTGGTTTCCATCTTCTCCCCGTGTCTGTGTGGGTTTCCTCCAGGTGCTCCAGTTTCCCCCACCCACTAAAACACGTATGTTAGGTTAATCACTGACCTGACCAAGGCACTGGGAGGAAGATCTGGAGTCGGTCCCCAGGCGCTCTTGTGTGTGTGTGTTTACATGTACATGTGTTGGCTGCCCTCTGCTCCTCATTTAGGACTTTCTTTCTTTTGTACTGAAGAGAATAGAGTACAATAGAATAGATTATCCTTAAATACTCACATTCAGACTGTTTGTTCTGCCTTGTGTTTATATATGATCTATTATGTCCTCGTTTTATTTACTGTCAATTATGTTATAATTCTGTCTCTTTTGTTTATTTAGTTTGTTTTATTTTTTGTCGTGCCTTTAGTTTTTGTTCTATTCAAATAGGTGTGAATGGGAGTGTGATTGAGTTGTCTGTCTGTGTGTGTCAGCCCTGCGATAGACTGCTGACCTGTTCAGCAGTCTTTCATCCAACGACTCACGGACCCTGAATGGATGGATGGATGGATGAATGGAGTATAAATGAGTGAAAGCTGATGTCTGTCTGTCCCTCAGTACACAGAGCTGACCCCTGCTCAGAAGGACTATCTATACACCATCGCAGCATCATACAGCCCCGTGCACGCTCGCAACCTCATCAACCAACACTACATGAACGTGCTACACAGATGCATAGGAACAGGTCAGAAAACATCAACACTCCTCTGTTTTGTTCAAGCACTTAAAGAGCCACGTTGGATGTTTTAAATTTATTATTCACAAGCAAAGGTAGGAATGAGAGAATAATGGGATGATTAATACGAGGTGAGGGATGAAATGTGCATTAAAAAATTCAAAAAGTTTTTTGTTTGGCTCATCTTTGTGTTTGTTGTTGTAATACTCAATTTGACCACAAGATAGCCAATGAAAAATTTTCTGTGCGCGCCCTAACAAAAACTTTTTCTCACTTGCCTCTCAGGGCTTCCATACATTTCTCAAAGTTTCCAAAGATAAGACATTTATAAGGATGCATTCTGGGGGAAATTATATACAGCAAGTACATCCAACGCATCCAGAATAAAGAGAAATTCTCTCAAATCGAGTTTTTTGTGTGAAGGAGAACTCATCCTGGTGCAAGAACGGGAACCAGAGCCACGGCTGACCGTTTAAATTACGTGAAGAACTTCAATAATAATAATTTAAAAGTAATATTAATACTTCCAAAATTAAAATCTGACTCCATTTTATGTTGTACATAAACAGTCGAAAGGCTGGATAGCAGCTTGTTAAATTTCGTACAAATTGGTTTTCTACATCAGGGAATCGGATCATAATTTAGCTGTGATCTTTAACCTGCCTTACAAATATACTTTTAATGTTATATACTCAATTATTAATTCTTACAAGTCCTTCAAATAATCCTGCTGGTTGATTTTGCTATATACAAACTGATTGAACTTACAAATAATCACATTTAAAGATTGTGGTGAAAACCCAGTCTTGCCCCTTGCAGTCTTACAGTGAAGCTCCTAGTTGAATGAGGATTCAGTGTTGGATGATCAGAGCAGAACATGACCAAAGAACACATAAGAGCCCATAACCTTCTGCACCTCCTCACCACCTGACCTGTGTGTTACTCAACACCGTGTTCGTCTTGGCTCTGTTTTTCAGGCTGCAGCACAGTGAGAGACGACACAACTGTGATGTCATCGACCTCAGTGGATAATGATCAGAGTGAGAAGCAACAATACCAAGTCCCTGCCAGGCCAACACAGAAGGGCAAGATTAACACCAGTGCAAGGAATCCTGGGAAATCCATCCTGCCTAAAATCTCAAACAGACAAGTGAGGTATGAACCGTGCAAATGTTGGTTTTTGGTGGTTTGCCATTTGAGGCTGTGGTTCATGCACGGTCTCACATGATCCAAGATTAGAAGTAATCACTCAAGAAACTGGTAACGATCCTGACTGTATTTACCGTTGTAGGATTTCCAGTACATCAGCACCAAGACATGCAAAGATGAAGAAATGCACCAAAATGACATCATCAGTGACAGGAAAAGGTCAAGACAACAGTATCATCATCTTTTTTATCCTATTTTTTAATCTTATTGTACCTTTTATCATTAAATTCATTGATGTTGATTTGAAATTCATTGATATGAATTTTTGTTTCCAGAACCCAAGATCATGCTGTGGGAGGAGGAGGAGGAGGAGGAGGATGAACCAGACAACTCCCTGAGTGAATGCGTTAGTTTGCAATCTGTAGGAGAGTGGGATGATGACATTTTCTCAGATTTATGGTGAAAATTATGAAATACCAAAAACAACAAATAAACAAATAACACCATCCGTTTTACAGGATTCAAATCAATTTATTCAATTGGCTCTAAATGAATCATGTCACTGTTTGACAAAACTATTGAATATTACTAAATATCACTACAATATGAAACAGTAAATTTCTTTATCAACATTTAGTGTCTGTTGCTATTCTCAGCTCGGGTCTGACAC
Source organism: Brotula barbata (assembly GCA_900303265.1). NCBI lineage: Eukaryota > Metazoa > Chordata > Actinopteri > Ophidiiformes > Ophidiidae > Brotula > Brotula barbata. Next base: position 62,266 of record OMNV01001289.1, on the reverse strand, counting down.
AGCTGGGAAATCAGGACAGAGCAGGAGGATTTTGAGCATGGAGCCTTAAAGGGACAGTACCTGAAACAGCTTTTCACTCAGTGTGCACAGTGCTGCTGCAAGCAAGACAGGGTTATAGGATCAGTGTTTTGTGATGATTAAGGCATTGCGAAAATTAAAATACAAGAACGGGAACATTTTCAATGTCTTCTTTAACAGCAGAAATGGACGTGTGCAACTTTTTCAAGCTCATTTATTATTTGCTCCAGTGCTTCTACACGTAGATTTAAAACAAAGGCACGTAGCATCACCCCACGGTCTGCTGTGCTCGTCCATGTGCTCTCTCCCTCGTGTAGCGCCCTGTGTGTAGTGCCCACGAAGTGAAGTGAGTTTTCTGATTTGAAGCAGACGTTCAACGCACAGTTGTGTAATCAGACTGGTGAGAGCACCAGAAACCCCAGCCAAGGAAATGTGTTGTATGTTGTCTTACTCTGTAATCTCTTTGTCTGCATTAATCATTTAGTCTAGATCTGTGGCATGAGCGTCAGTTTTGGTTTTTGCAAAACATTAAAAAAAAAAAGAAAAGAAATCCAGCCTTTAAAATGTATGTGAACATTGAGTACAATTTATGTACATTGCCCTTTTTGAGATGCTGATTATTTTTTACAAGATGAAAGTGGTGTTCACCCTGGACAGGTCACCAGTCCATCACAGGGCTGACAAATAGAGACAGACAACGCGATGACACTCACATTCACAACTATGGGCAATTTAGATACTCCAGTCCACCAGAGCAGCATGTCTTTGGAGGTAGGAGGAAACCGGAGTACCTGGAGGAAACCCACACGGACACGGGGAGAACATACAAACGCCACACGGAAAGGACCATGGTCAGCAAGGAACTCAAACCTACAAACTTCTTACCACCATGCTGGCCATGAGACACAGCAAGTATTTTTCAAAATCAACGTATCGTCATTTTTTTTTGTTTTTAGGACTAAACTGTCTCAGTTCACTTTTTTTGACTAAATATACTTTTTCAAATTTACTGATATGTACTTATTTTCAATTCAGCTATTAATTTTCTTTTTCATCCATACATTTTCCCACATAAAGTTAAATTGGTTTTTGCCAAATCGTTTCTCTAACGTTTAATTGGTGTCATAATGCCAAACATTCTATGTGACTGCAAACTAAATTTGCTTTTTGTGGCTTGTAGTTTTAAAAACTTGTTAGATCAACATACAGGCAGCTCATACCTATAGTTTGCGTTTCTCAGCCGATAACCTTGTCCGGCATTGTGATAATAACTTGAGCAAGTCTCTAAACATCCACACAGTAACTGTCTGTCTGTTTAGACGATATGAGAGCGGACATTATCACTTCTCAGGTTCCAGCCTGGTTTGGAAACATTAATGTAACGTCACAGACCGAACCCGTTCCTCAGCTGTATCTATTTTGTGGCTAGATTCAGTGAACTACAGAAGAAACTTGCACAGTAGAAGTACCAGTTTTGGAGTGAAAGTTAGCTTTATTGTGGGAATGAAATAACTGGGAGAAACTGATTACATCAAACTAAAGGCTTGTTGGTTACACACACAGGAAATGATGAAATTTAACAAAAAGGAAATGGCACCAAATATATGACATAATTGCATTCTCTACAGTTGCCAAATGGCAGCCTGATATATAAACAATATAATACAAACATGTTTTAGAGTTAACTTACTGAACAGTTTGTTACAGCATTTACGTTGTGGTGGCGATAGGAGCACTTTAGCCCCTGGTGGAAAGGAATGAAACAATACACTGAGCC